>JAODAL010010336.1:0-105711 GCA_025379985.1 Phyllomedusa bahiana | reverse complement strand
AAAATTTTTTGGGTCTTCTAGTTTCCTCACTCTGGCTCAGAGATCTGTTTGGTCTGTAAATATCTGATGTTTGGGAGGTAGGAGCATGATAACTGGAATAGGGGTGCTCAGACTAGCCCACAGGGGAAAGCCCTGGTTGGCCCCTGAGCATGGCAGACCTGGAATTTTTTTTTAAACTGCATATATATCCTTGGGAGAAACAGAAAGGCAGAGTAAAAGAGGCAAAAAGCAAGAGGCAAAGTATAAGAAGCATGTACAGTAGCTGTAGGATGAGCCCCCGGAATCAACTCTGCTTGTTGGTCCCAAGAATCAACTCCACTGGTGGGCCCCAAGAATCAACTCCACTGCTGGGCCCCCAGAATAACTCCAATGGTGGGCCCCCAGAATAACTCCACTGGTGGGCCCCAGAATTAACTCCACTGAAAAGGCTTACAGATGTAGCAGAGCTTGAACAGCTTTTTTTTCCCCAGATATCTGCTCTTCTCTCAAAACAAAGGACATTGAAAAGCACTGAAAAAGTTAAGGCAGCATAGGCTTATCAGGCTGAATTTTAGCGCTGAAAATTTTAGTGCTGAATCAGCATAGAATCCATGCCTAAAATTTGCGTCAGAAAATGCAAAATTTGGACATAGAATAGATCAGAGGCAAATTTTCAGCCTCCAAATATATGAATATCCAGTGCTGAATCTGCCTCAAGAATTGACAATTCATTTTTTTTTAGTGCTGAATTTTTGAAATTAAATTAATGTTGGGTGCACTGCGATGTGGATTTTCTACGAGAAACAATGTAATGCGGATTGCAGTCAGAGTTGGATGCTAATTTTGAAGTGGAATCAGTGCTGAATCCACACCAAAATCAGTGTCCAAATCAGCCATGTGTACATACCCATAATATGTACACAGAAAAATGTCCGTTTTTTCAGTGTTTTTCGTTTTCTAAAAACGCTGGAAAAACGACTGAAATCATCTCCCATAGACTTCTATTGTAAAAAACCCCTGCTGTCTACACTGAGCCTCTTTTTTCTGCTCGTTTTTTTTACGGTTCGTATTTTGCAACATGCTCTAAAAAAACGCCAGAGCCGGGCAGAAAATTTACTACAGTAGTCTATGTAAAGCGCCGGACGTCTTTTGGCGCGTTTTTTGCCGCGTTTTCGCTGAGTTTTTTGCTGCGATTTTTCAATGAAAACCCTCCCAGGAGACCCAAGTCCCACCTATACTGGGTGTTTTAAAAAAGCTTTTATCTTATCAAATTTGCATACAATGTCTGATTTGTCCTTTGTCTGTACCTTTGTAAAAAAAATTGATCATGCTTTGGTCGCTAACGATTTTTGCGAAATTCATATTTTTTTTGCTAAAAATAAGTTTTTTACAGATTTTGACATCAGAATCATTTTTTTACAGATTTTGATGCTAAAATCCTTTTTTTAGCACTAAAAATCCTTTTGGCGCAAGAATCCATTTTTTTATGTTTTTTGGCACTAAAATAATTTTCTTTACAGATTTTGGCGCTAATAACGTTATCGCGCCTCTGACGCCAAAAATAAGTTTTTTACGGATTTTGGCGCAAGAATCCGTTCTTTTACGTTTTTTGGCACTAAAATCATTTTTTTTTACAGATTTTGCTGCTAATAACGTTATCTCGCCTCTGGCACCAAAAATACATTTTTTTTTACGGATTTTGGCGCCAGAATCCGTTTTTTTTACGGATTTGGGCGCTAAGATCAATATCTTTAAAAATTTTGGCGCTAATAAAGTGATCTCGCTTCTGACACTAAAAAATATTTTTTTTACGAAATTTGGCGCAATAATGCGTTTTTGTGGATTTTGGCGCTAAAATCCTTTTCTTTACAGATTTTGATGCTAATACAGTTATCTTGCTGTATGTGGGTTTTTGTGGATTTTGGTGCAAGAATCTGGTGCAAAATTTAATAAAGTAGTAGCACGCAGCAGCAGCACACAAAGGACATGTGCTCACAATGGCTACAGTGATCTAAAGGAAGTGACTACTTAACATGTTAACTCCACCTGTAGGGTGTAGTTTACATCCAATGGCTTAATTTGTGCATACATTAAGGGCATGTCCCCACTGCACTGGTTTTCGGACGGTTTTTCAGGTGGTTTGCGGTTTTTCAGACCGCCTGAAAAACCGGCCGAAAACCAGCAGAATGGAGCTCTAGGGAAAACCCGTGCAGCAGTCCCCACTGCACGGGTTTCCGCCCGACTGTTTTGTCGCCAGCGGACCGGCGGGCAAAACAGTGAACATGCACAATCTTCCGTCCGGTTTCCGGACGGAATCTGTGCTGTTCAATGGAGGGGGAGGGCTGTTCATCCGCTCATCGCGGAGAAAAAGCCGTCCCCCCCACGGCCGTGAGGACGGCCGCAAAACAGGACAAATACCGGCCGGCAAATCGGCCGGTATTTGTCCTGTGCCGTGTGAACGGCCCCTTAAAAGCAGAGCAAAGACGCTTCAAAAAACGCTCCAAAAAAACGAAAAACGCGCCAAAAAACGGCCGTTTTTTCAGCTGCTTTTGACAGGCAGTGGACAGAAAACTCCGGTTCATGAACGTTTTTAGTAATTCGTTTTCAGGTCGTTTTTTGTACATTGCAGTGTAGACATATCCTTATACCAGTCACAGGCACACAACCCTTGCACACAGTTAAAGACATGCATTTCTAAACATGATTATATTCAGAGGTTACATTTCTGTTTTAAATGTTCTATATGTTCACTGACAGCAAGCAGCTATCTTAAAATTAATTGGGAAATACGGATACTGTATACCAGAAGGTTGCGTAATGGTTCAGTATGCATTGATTTAAAGTGAACTTGTCAGGTCGTTAAGGAGAAAGATGAAGTACTGCTTACCCTGCCCTATATAAATATAGATTTATATGGTTCGAAGCTCAGAGCTCAGCTTCTCTCCTCTATCATATAACCATATATATCAAAGAGCTCAGCATCTCTCCCTCTATCATATAACCCTATATAACACAGAGTCACTTCTTCCTTATCATATAACCTATTATCAAGCTCAGTCCTCTCCTCTATCATATAACCCTATATATCAGAGCTCAGCTCCTCTCCTCTATCATATAGCCTATATATCACAGAGCTCAGCTTCTTTCATATAGCCCTATATATCACAGAGCTCAGCTTCTCTCATTTATCATATAACTGTATATATCACAGAGCTCATCTTCTCTCCTCTATCATATAGCCTATTTATCACAGAGCTCAGTTTCTCTCCTCTGTCATATAACCCTATATATCACAGAGCTCAGCTTCTCTCCTTTATCATATAACCCTACATATCACAGAGCTCAGCTTCTCTTCTCTATTATATAACCCTGTATATCACAGAGCTCAGTCTCTCTCCTCTATCATATTACCCTATCCATCACAAAACTCAGCTTTTCTCCTCTATCAGACAACCATACATATCAGGACTGTGAAGTCGGAGTCGGTGCCCGTTTTGCAAGAGTCGGAGTCATTATAAAATGGACCAACTCCGGCACCCAAAATATATAATAAATAGGTACAGTTAGTTCATTGCAGTGCCAAGAGCAAGAGGAATTGGGTCTTGCCAGTGCTAATGCTCCCATATCTTCAGCCTCCTCCGAGGAATTTAATGTTGAAAAGTATTTGGATGACATGGAGCAGGCAGGATGTTACCTCAGTGGAAATGATTCTGCTCCAATAACAAAAAGATTGACCATATTTCAGCAAAATGTTTCACTTGCTTTCAAAGAAGTATAAGAGTTCATCAAAACTGACATCAGGCAATTCCTTTATACCCTGACATTGTTAGAGATGTTGCACAAGTGGTCACCGCTTTGCCACCAACACAAATTAGTGTAGAGAGGCCGTAATCTAGCCTGGAAATAATTAGATCAGATTTGAGGTCATTTATGAAAGAGGATCTGATTGAGGCGATGCTATTTCTCAGAACAAATTCATAGACTCCACAAATGTTATTCATTAAATTTTTGTTGAAAACTGTTTTTTCCCACTTACTGCAGCTTTTTATGTGTTTTTAAGTTGTATTCAATAAATATATTTTACACTGACAAGCAAAAGGGTAACAATGTTTTGAACTTTTGACTTTTAGGCTCCATCTCTCACCATCCATGGTGAGACTACCATCATTTTATAGACAATCATCTTGGCTATCTGATACATAACCTTGACCTGCAATTTTTAGCATAAACTTAGTTCTGCAGATTCTTGTCATGTAACTGCATTGTTACTGTTTTGCTCCTGGTGGTGGGACACTCTTTTTCTTCTTTTCTTCTACTACAAATTACAACCTGTTCTCACATTCCCTAATAGCTCAGTGTGTTAATAGGCTGATTCCCAAGCAAAGGGTTACTGGGTAGGTCACAAGCAGCCATGAAGAAAATTTTCCCAAGAAAAGAGAAACAACATCTTCCAGCTCATTGATAGCGTCTCTGGGCCAAGAAAATTGCCAAACCGCATCATGTGAAGACAGCTGGAAGAATATGAAAGGCCAAGAGGTGGATGTCCAGGCAAAATATCAGCATCAACAAGTTGACTCATCACAAGGTCTATCAGTTCTAAAGTGACAGACACGGCAGTGGAGGTGGCTCTTAGGCTTCATAAGAGTGATATCACAGGTGTCCATGCAAGCACTGTGCAATACACATTACACAAGTCTGGAATGGAAAAAAGGTGAAGAAGCCTCGACTTCAGTCTCGTCATAAGAAGTGTTGGTTCGAGTTTGCAAAAAAGTACAAAAAATGGAAGATAGGTAATGGATGATTTGGAGAGATGAAATGAAAGTCAATAGACCGGGCCATTATGGGGGCAAATGAATTTCGAAGAATCAAGGGAAAAGGGGGCTAACAAATTGAGAAATTGAAGAAACTGTCAAGTTTGGAGGAAGAAGCCTGATGATATGGGGTTGTTTCACAGCCAAAGATGTTGGATACTTGACCAGGTTGTTGATCTCAATGCTGAGCTATATCTGAGTATCCTACAAGATGAGTTACTTCGTATACTCGAGTACTATGGGTATGAAAAGGACAACATAGTGTCCAGTAGGACAACAACCTGAAGCATACATCAAGGTTGGAGAAGGAATGGTTCAATGACAATGAAGTAGAGTTGCTGCATTGGCCTCCACAGTCCCCCGACCTCAACCCAATCCAACACTTGTGGGTAGAGTTGAAGAAAAAGCTGTATTTGTATCCAAGTCCAGTCTGCACCAACATTGGGAACGTGTAGAAGAGACCTGGGATCAGATTTTGGTCAAGACATACTTGAATCTGATGGAGAGCATGCCCAGAAGGATTCAGGCAGTGCTGAAAGCCAGAAGTGGATTTACCAAATGCTAACAAAATAATAAAAAATTACATTTTGATTTTTAGGAGCAAAACAGTAGCAATGCAGTTACATGACAATAATCTTCAGAACTAAGCAGATGCCAAATACTTGGAAGTCATATTTATATATAGGATAGCTAAGATGATAAAATCGATGGTAGTCTCATGTTCAAAGCTGTATTGGATGGTGAGATATGGAGCCTGAAAGTCAAAAGTTCGAAACATTGTTACCATTTTGCTTGTCAGTGTCTGTTCTACCTAAATAGCTTAATCATAAGATGATAAAACGCCTGATGTTACCATTTTACTACAGTAAAGTTATCACTTAAACATGTGCCATGTATGAGCGAGTCATGAGTCGGAGCCAAGGAAATTGAGGAGTCGGACCTTTGACTTACCGACTCCACAGCTCAGCTCATTTCCCCTCTATCATATAACCCTATGCATCATAAAGCTCACCTTCTCTCCTCTATCTTACAACTCTATCATATATCACAGAGTTCAGTTTTTCTCCCTCCATCATATCTTGCACTTAGATAGGGCATCACAAACCACCTGAAAGTTTCGCCATAATTTTACTGATGAAATTTAAAAAACCGTTTCCCATTTAACCGTTTATCTTTTTAGTTTCAAAAGGGTCGGATGCTTTTCGGGGCGAATAATATAAAAATTTTATAGTGAGAGGATTTTGGAAAGGGGCCCCTTGATCCGGGGATTTATTCTGTTGCTAGTTTGGATCAAAAGGAATTTTTTCCTAAATGGGACAATTGTCTTCTCCCTCAGGGGGGGTTTTGCCTACCTCGGGACTGCATGGGAAAATATCTTTTTAAAAAGAAATGAAGCGGCCTCACTAAACTTACTTTAGCGTTTTTTATCCTTTAAAACTTATAAATCGGGCAGGGGGACAAACAATGTGAAGCCCACGGCCGTTTCGCATCACTTTCCTTAGAAAGCTCGGTATGCGAAACGGGTTTTACTGTATTTGTTCCCTGTCCGATTTATGAAGTTTTAAAGGAATAAAAAAAAGCTAAAGTGTGATTTGTGAGTGCCGCTTTCATTTTTGTTTAAAAGGTTATTCTCGGGACTTTTTTTTTGATTTAAAGCAGAGCACCACCTCTTTTACATATGCATGGGTTAATGGCTCATGTATTAAAAATTTTTATGCGCTTTTGTTTGGGCATGCCGCTAGTTACTCTTTTTTTGAACACTTGCACAATAGGCTGAAATAGATCTGTCTTTTTCACCTTTCAAACTATTAACTATGAACAACTGTCTACGATAGAAATGCTTTTAATTTAATGTGCTTTTTTAAAAATGGCTTTTTTCATTTTTAACATTTGGGGTTTTCTCACTACATGATTATCTTACCTCGTCCTTTTTTTTGGGTTTATTTTAATTCAGGGGCGGTTTTTACTGGCTTCCACTGGGCTCAATAAACCCGGGTTTACTATGCAAAAGTTGGAAACCCATCGGGATGCTCAAACAGGTCTGTAGTTATGTGCCCTGGGGACCTGATGCAGCTCATAAAAAGGGGGGGATATCTGGAAATAGGTAGGACCTGTTAAGGGGGACATATATTGCAACTTTTTTTTCCAAAGTTTTTTTAAAAAGCAACCCTTGTACCGCAACCCCTTTAAAACCTTTAAAGTTTTTTTTTAATGAACATTGATGATTGTTTGGCTGTTCTACTTTTTCATCTCTAAAAAAGTTATCACTTATAAATTGTTAGATTACAATCCTGGATGTTGGTTCTTCTCTTTTAACTTTAACAAAAAGGTATTTGTGTTCAGCAGCCCCAAATAAAAATTACTTCATGTTAAAGGTTTTCTGCCCCTTGTTGAAATGTTTGGAAAAATTTTTTTTAATTCGAAAGCTGGAAAATTTGGATGGTTTGGACATGCCCCAGAGGTTTTTAAAAAACCCAATTTGGGTGGCTCTTTCCTCAAGAAATCTACAAATAAGGAAAATCTACCTTTATGCCCATCTCTCCCTTCACCCATCCTTCATTTTGTCTGTACATCTTCCCTTCCTTTTTTCCTTCCTATCTTCCTAATCATGGACTCCCATGATTAAAAACACTTTACTTAAAGGATATATTTTATTTCCAAATAAACATTCATTACACAAGCTTTTCCATAAATTTGGCAATGTATATATCGAGTTAAGGACCCGAGTATAACCGAAACCATTTTCCCCCAAAAAACGGGGGAAACCCTTTTTGCTCAAAAATTAAACCTAGGGGAAAAAATGCGGGCCCAGGGGAAATTTTAAAATAAAAAAGGTACCTAAATTACTTTGGGGTTTTTAAGTCCCCCCAAAGGCAAAATAGGCAGAATAGGCCCTATATGCAGTATAGGAGGGAATTCCCCAAAAAGGACTTATATGGCCCCCTAAAGGGATGTAATAGGCATTTTATGTCCCCCATAGCAATTATAGCATAAAGTCCCCAACGCAGGGAAAAGGGAGTTATGGCCCCCTATGCATAAGGGGGGAATGTACGGGTATAGGGACTTTTAGGCAGGTATGGGGGGGCGTCAGGTTTTAGGCCGGGTGTAGCAGGTATGGGGGGGCTGTGGGAGGTATGGGGGGTGGGAGGGAAGGGGCCCGGGTGTAGGCGGTAAGGGGTGTACAGGGTTTGGAGCTGTAGGGTTAGGCCACGTAGGCGGTTGGGCCGGGTGTAGGGAGGTATGGCCCGGGTGTAGGGGTATAAGGCCGGGTGTAGGCGGGATAACCGGTGTGCAGGTATAGTGCCGCTGTAGGCAGGTATAGGCCGGTATAGGGCGCTGTAGGCAGGTATAGGGCCGGCTGTAGGCAGGTATAAGGCAGATGTAGGCAGGTATAGGGCCGGCTGTAGCAGGTATAGGCAGGTATAGGCAGTTTAAGAAAAATAAACAACAACCACTTACCGGGACTCCCGCGGTACTGGCGTCTCCTCGCCGCTCAGCCTCCCGGCTGTCCTCGTTTCCGGCTCAGGCGGTGTGTATAGGCCGGCAAAGGCAGTTTGATGACACACTCTGACTGTGCCCGGAACTCCGACCCGGAGTCTGCGGCCGCCCGAGCACTGCGAGCACGAGCGCCTTTGTGCCGGTGGGTTCCTTCTCGTGCTCAGGTCGCGGTGAGGGATCGCACAGGCCGCGCCACGCAGCGTCGGACACGTCGTTTGTCTGTCCGGAAACTCCGAGGAGCGGCATATCTGCGGCCCCGCCAGCACGAGGCCACCGAGTGCGGAGCCACGTGAGCCATCGCTCTTTCACCACATGGTGAAAAACTCTCTCTGCCATGCTCACTCCGGAAAATGGCCGTATAGGTCCGAAGGATCGCGGAAGTGCGCCATTAGGCCCGGACCGGCCCCTCATTACGGCCTTACAGTTATATATGTCGCTCCTCTCGCCGGGGAAATCCGCGGCAGATAATTGACTGATAGCGGTCCTCCGCTAGCAGTGAGTCTTGGGCCGGCGAATGCCGGCCCCTCTTAATCCACCGCTCCGCTCCGGTAAGACGCGTAATGTGTCGGGGCGTATTACGTCCCGCAATTTAACCGTGTGAACATACCTTATACTCGAGTATATACGGTACTTTATTTCAACTCTTTAACCCCTTAACGTCGAGGCCTATTTTTTTCACATTCATTTTTTCTTCTCAACCTTCCTAGAGCTATAACTTTTTTTATTTTTTCACCTATATAAACATATGAAGGCTTTTATTTTGCGGGACAAGATGTATTTTCTGGTGGTGTCATTTATTGTACCATAGAATATACTGGGAAACCCCCCAAAAATTGAGGCAAAATGTAAATAAAAACGTACCTGCGCCATGTTTGTTGGTGTTTTTTTTTTACGCCGTTCAATATTCAGTAAAAGTTAGGTTTTATCTGTATTCTACAGGTTGATACGAATCTGGCAATAACAAACATGTACGGTTTTCATGATTTTTGGTACCGTAAAAAAAATTCCAAACATTTTCTATTTTGAAATTTGCGCAGCGGTGCCATTTTCTGTGACCAATAACTTTTTTGTACTAACACCTACGGTCGTCAGTGAGGCGGCATTTTTTGTGAATTGAAGTGTACTTTTTATTGCTACTAGTTGGAATTCTTGCGACTTTTTTGATAAAATTGATTCCAATTTTTAGGAGAAGTGAAATGACCAAAAAAACACAACTTTGGTGTTTGAATTTTTTTCCTTTATGGTGTTCAGCGTATGGGATAAATGATGTTTATACATCAGACTTTTTTGGACGCAGCAATACCAAATATGTGTAACTTTATTAATTAGGTTTTTTATTTGTAAAATGGCAAAAGGGGTGATTTGAACTTTTTAATTTTTTTTAATTTTTTTTACACTTTAATTTTTTTTTTTACTTTAGCTTTGAGTCCCACTAGGGTACTTCACCACTAGATGACGCAATCGTTTATACAGACTAATGCATTGTAATGAGATGCATTAGGGTGTACAAATATAACAGTTTGTACAGAAAATAGAATAGAAGCCTTCACCTAGATTGTAATGTATTAGCATACATGAATATGCTAATACATTACTAAGTGTAAAAAAAAAAATGTACAAAAGTTATCCCTTAATGTGATAAAAAAAGTAAAAAACGGTGTAGAAAAAAAAAATATAAATATGTAATAAAAAAAGTTATTGTGCATATACACATAATACACAAACAAAATACACATATTAGGTATCTACCTGAGTGTTATAACCTGAAGAATTCATCTAACTTGTTACTTAGTGTGAAATGTGAATGGTGTAAAAAAATAAACCCCTACACCCCACCAAAAAAAAGCAGTAATTTATTTGTAAACTTAAACCATGCCCCCAAAAAGTCCTTATACAAATCACTTAAAAGATAAAAAAGTTACGACTTGTTGAAACGCACGGAGGCAAAAACTACAAAATTTAGCTCATTAAGTATTTTTCAGGTCTGGGGCTTAAGGTGTTAAACATGTTTTAACATAGTGTATTGCTAGTTGTCACAAAGCACTTAGATAGCTTGTAGCAAATATAATACAGTAATATGATCTATCAAAACTATTAATCCTTTGAATATGCCTTAACCAATAAGCAGGTATATACATGTAAATTCAGCAAAACAGTTGCACTATGGAAACTATTCCTCAATCAATTGATATACAATCTTTTCGAGTCACAAGTGAATACCTATTAATTAAGGGATAGTTTCCTTATTTCAACTTTTTTGCTGAATTTATATGTATACACATGCTTATTGGTTTCTGAATAAAAAGTATACCTGGTGGACTCTGATTCTGCTGCCTTCCTTCCCTCCCATATGCAACCCCTCTCTAGGCTCTACCAAACTCTTTGGGGGTGGTGTAGACTCCAAAGCACAGGGCTGAATATAATCTGTTCCTGATCATTACATAGATAATTCACCAGTAATGTACAAAGTACAATATAAATACTATAGTATACTAAGTATACTTCATTACTTGTAACCTTTTTTTTTTTTTTTTGCAGGATGCTCAAACAAGTCGAATTGATCAGTTCCTGATATGTGGCAACAGCTACAAAATTGTGAGAGATGGTATTGCAAGTGCAATAATAGGGGGCAAGGAAGAAAGGATTGTAAATGCCATTGAGGTAACTAATAACTACTGTACATCATCCATCTCCTTACTTATACTGTATATTGAAAATGTATGTAAAAAAATAAATGACATTTTCTAAAAATTAACATCTTTTTCCCTCCAGCTCTCCAAAATTGTTGGCTTATCTTTGGGGATGGGCAATAAATTTTAAAAATCGGTGGGGCCCAATTCTTGACATCCCTGCCAATCAGCTTATTTAAAAAGTCATTGCACTTTAGCAAGCACCTCATCCCCTTAATTGTTTACCATGTGCCATGCCGTATTCCACTTTAAAGGGGTTGTCTGTTTCCCCTTTTTTAAACAAAACGATGTAAGTGAGGCTGGATTAAAAAACAAACTAAAAACATAAACCTGGCACACCACTTGTTCCAGCAGTACATCTCCTGGTCCTCTCTGCAGGTCTTCTGTTGTGTTCCTGCTTTGGCCAAACGGATGTAGCCTGTAATTGGCTGCGGCAGTAAAAAGCATGCACATTTTTCCCATTTAAAAAGGGGTGGCGTCCAACCTTTTCAGGATTTGACTGCCAACTATCACAGTCACTACTAAACATGTGAGCTATCCTGATAACTGCACATGTTTTTCTGCCCCTTGTCAATGGTAAACTGACAAGTGTTGCCCCCCTTTTAAATCAGCATAAAAATTTGGAGTACAAAATGCTTTAAATTTAACAACTTTTTTTTAAAAGCAAAAGGTTTCTTGAAATTTTGCCTCACCAGCTAGTACTGTCACAGTAAACATGACATAAATTCTTCCAGAAGAAAATAGACATGTTTTCACATTCAATCATCTTGTTCCCGGTGCAATGTAACCTAAGCAGGGTTCCCAAAATCAAGTCCTCACCCCCCCACAAAGGTTTTTTTCGGCTTCCTTTAGCAGTGCACAAGTGTTTTAATTTGCTGCACGGTGACTTAATTATTGTCGTGCATTCTGTGGGATATCCTGAAAACATGACCTGGGGTGGGGCGTGGGGGCGGATTTTTGGAAACCCCCGATGTAAGAGGGGGCCTAAACATTCTGTGCTGTAAAGCAAATGTTTCTTTTCCAAAAAAATTCTTGCTTTTCGTAAACCCGAATAAATCCCTGTGTAAATGACTCTATAAATCATAACTTGTAAAATGTAGTATTATTACACTATCACTTTATGGCAATGCAGCAGATTACAATGACTTTACAACAGAAAAATATGGGCCTTATGCTGGTTATGTATGTTTTGTTTCTAATTCATGTTGATTGGTTAACAATGAATTTAAAGGAGTTGTCTCATTACATGCTTTCAGCCTAATCAGTACCCGGGCAGTTAAATTCAGGGCTGCCTCTTGCTCCTTTTCTCTCCCTCCCCCCCCCCTCCCCCAGCACACAGAAATCTCCTCCTTAACTTCTATACAGCAGGGAGGGGGGGGGCGGGGGGGTTTTGCTGCCAGATTTAAACCCCCTGTTTGCCTGCCTAGGTCTGCTGCAGCTCTTTGCTGCTCGTCTCCACGTCAGGGGGGACAGGGGGCTGATCTTTTTATGTGGACCAGACAGGGGGATCAATTGTTCCTAACCCCCTGCTTAGCATACAAACTGCACATCTAAAGCAACAAACAACCATGTCAGAACAGACACAGGGCAGCTGTGAAGTGTTACATACCAGGTGTGTCACTATACACCAACATAAACCCCACATGCCCCCGACTTTAAGTTTATTAATGTCAGAGCCGAGAAAATCCGTTTTAATAACACACGGGTCACTGCTGCCCCCTTTTCTTGAAAAAGGCGGAGGAAGCGGCACCACGGGGAAAACCCCGGCAGCATGACACAAAAACCCCGAGACCCCCCCCCCTCCACACAAAGCTTTCTTGGCTGGGGGGGCCTCTGCCAGACCTGTATTAAAGGGGCTGATAATCATACAGACCTGACAGCCGTGGAAAAGGGACAACAGGTCCCTTGCTAAGAATTTTAGAACTGATGTACTACTACAAGGGGCTTCCCAAAAATCAGTAGGACATTTGTAATGAACATAATTGCAAAGCTGCTTGTTTTTAAAGATTTTTTATTAAAACCCAATCTTGTACAGACCCCCCTTTAACCCTTTAGGGTTTATACATCATCCTCAAACGCGGCCTTCCAGCTTTGGGAAACTACAATTCCCCATCATTCCGACTGTTCTAGTTTATATAATGCAATGATGGGTTGTAGTCTCCCAACAGCTGGAGGGCCGCATTTTGAGGATGCCTGGTTTATATTGTATGTAAACCTCTTAGCCTCGTTTATCTTTAATCAATCTAGGACAGTAGCATTGCTGGAAAGTCATCTTATGTTTATTTTTTTTTAAGAAGTGTAAAAACCCCAATAATGAACTGGCTGTCTACATCTTTCTTGCTGTATTCTGTGAAATAACCTTGTATTATGGGGTTCGAAATTTTCCAGATCCTGGGACAATGCCTGTAAGTGTGTCAGTCATATTGTTAAACTCACTAAAATAGCTGTTCTACCTGTAGATATCTAAAACTGAAGGTACCTGTTATCAAACATATTTACTGATGTGTTCAAAATAGGAACTTGAAGCCATTAAGAACGTTTTTAAGAACATCAAGGTTCTCCAGGAAGGAGCCAGTAGACGTTTTGTGGAGACGTTGCTCAACAACAGCCGACAGGCTACGGGTTTTTCCTGGGATCAAACCACAAGTCACTGTTTTTGACTGGCCATCATCTGGCTGCTTAACGAAGGAGTAACATTTTTTTTTACCCCTAAAAAACTTTCTTTTTTCCCGCAATAATGCAGGGGAATACAACCCGAGTTTTTTCTTGAAAGTTCCTTTTAACTCTGTTTTATGAGTTTAAAAAATATACAAGTTCACTTATATATTTCATAATTTCTAGAACTCGTATTTGCCAACAATGCCAAAGCTTTATTGGTAAGCAGAACTGCCATGCATGAAGCGAATGGGACCGTAAAGTGGAATTTATCTGTAAAAATTTTTAAAAGTACTGAAAAAGGGATCCCTGATTTCATACAGGTTAGGGGGCTGTAGTTCGTCTTTAATTGAATTTGATGTAATCGGAAACCCAAAAATTTAGTACATGTAATTTTACATGTATGGGGATTGAGGGGTTTTAATTATAGGGAGGGATATTTCCCCCCCTAGCATATAGGGGGAAAATGCCCACATAGCATATAGGCAATATACAGTGGTGGGCCCAAAAATATTGGCACCCCTGCAATTTGTCAGATAAAACTCCCCGTTTCTTTCCAAAATGATTGCAATCAAAATTCTTTGGATTTTTATTTTCATTTTAAATTTTCTTCAAAGGGGAAAACCCAAAAAAATGTCATAAAACCAAATTGGGGGAAGTTTTTTCCCCACCAAACATAAAAAAAGGGGGTGGGGCAAAAGTATTGGGACGTTTGAAAAATCATGTGATGCTTCTCTAATTTGTGTAATTAACAGCACCTTAACTTACCTGTGGCCCCTAACAGGTTCGGGAATAACTAAATCACACTTTCAGCCAGTTGAAGGATTAAAGTTGACCAACCTCTGTCCTGTGTCCTTGTGTTACCACATTGACATGGAGAAAAAAAGAAGACCCAAAAAAACGTCTTAGGACTTGAGAACCAAATTTTGAGGAAAACATGAGCAAATCCAAGGGTACAAGTCCATCTCCAAAGACCTGAATGTTCCCCCTTTTCTACCCTGCCAGTGTCATCAAGAAGTGTAAACCCATGGGACTGTGGCTAACCTCCATAAGTGGACGGAAAAAAAAATTTCAGAGATTTCAACGCAAGATTTTGCGGATGGTGGATAAAGAACCTCGACTAACATCCAAAAAAGTTTAAGCTGCCCGCAGTCCGAGGGTACCCAGTGTCAACCCGTACTATCCTGGCGTCTGAATGAAAAGGGACTGATATAGGATACCCAGGAAGACCCCACTTCTTACCCCAGACAAAAAAACCGGCTGGAGTTTGCCAAAACTTACCTGAGAAGGCCTAAAAGTCTTTGGAAGAATTTTTCTGGGCAGATGAGACAAAAGTAGAGCTTTTTTTGGGGGAAAAGGGACAACATAGAGTTTTCAGGAAAAAAAAAAGGCATTCAAAAAGGCCCTACGTCAAAACAGGCGGAGGTTCCCTGATGTTTTGGGGGTTCTTTGCTGCCTCTGGGAATGCTGCTTACGTGTGCAGGGATTATGAAGTCTGAAGACTCCACAAAATTTTTACGCATAATAAAGGGCCCCGTTGAGAAAGCTGTGTCCCCTCGGGCATGGTCTTCCAGCGGACAATGACCCAAAAAACACTTCAAAAAACAAAATAAAATGGGTTTTAGAGAAAGAAATGGAGACTTTTTAAAGTGGCCAGAAAGAGTCCAGACCTGAACCCATAGAACACCTGTGGGGGAGATCTCAAAAAAGGGAGTTTTGAGAAGGCGCCCCTTTAAATCTCAGGACCTGGACAGTTTTGCCAAAGAAGAAAGGTCTAAAATTCCAGCAGAGCATTGTAAGAAACCATTGAGGTTACCCGGGAAACGGTTTTTTCGCAGTTTTTTTGGCTAAAGGTTGTGCTACCAATATTAGGCTGAGGGTGCCAATACTTTGTCCGGGCCCCTTTTTGGGTTTTGTGTGAAAAAGATCAATGATTTTTTTGTTTCATTCTCTTTTGTGTTTTTTGCATTGCAAGCAAAATAAATGAAATATTAATACCAAAGAATTTGTGATTTCAAACATTTTCAGGGAAAAACGAGTATTATCGACAGAATTGCAGGGGTGCCAATACTTTGGCCCCACTGTAGTCCCCCAAAACAGTATAGGCAGGACATGTCCCCCCCTACAGGTATAGGAGGTAATTTCCCCTCATAGGCAGATTAGGGCAGGTATATGTCCCCTAAAGGGCAGGCAAAATGTCCCCCCATACCAGGTAAAAAGCGGAAAAAGTCCCCCTCATGGGAAAGATATAGGCGGGTAAAAATTCCCCCCCAAAGAAAGGAAATTTGCCCCCCTCATAGGCGGGTTTTAAATGTCCCCATGAAAGGTAAGGGGGTTTATTTTTTTCCCCTAATGGGCGGGTTTTAAATAGGCAGGTATAATCCTCCAAAGCGGGGAAAATTTTGTCCCCCCAAATGGAAAGAAAAAAAAGGGCCTACCATGGAAAGGTAATAGGCAGGAAAAATAATCCCCCATAGCAGGTATAGGTAGGTAATTTTTCCCCCATGCGGGTATAGGCAGGAAAAATGTCCCCCATGCGGGTAAAATGCCCCCCATTTTTTTAATTAATTGATTTTAGGGCCATTGTTTCCCGGGGGCGCTGAAACATTCAAGAGGGTTACAAACATAAAAATAAGAAAAAACAATTCAATGCTGCAGTATGGAAAATCAACTAGCAAAAGGGGGAAAAGAAAACCCCCTGCCCGAAAAAAGGCAAAAACAATCTAAAAAGGGAAGGGGGAAAGAAACAAAAAGGTGGTGGCAACTGTTTGTGGGGTTTGTAGTGACAGGGGGGGTTTACTTAGTTTAAAAGGCAAATCCTAAAAAGAGGGGGTTTTTTTCGGGTTTGCTTTTAAAGCTGGTGAAAGGGAAGGGGTTTCCTATTTTTTTTTGGGGAATTTTATTTTCCAAAGGGGTGGGGGGAAAGGGCACGGGAGAAGTCTTGGAACATTTTTGGGAGGCAAAAAGGGGGAGAGCAGGAAGAAGGCCCCTGGAGGAAACGGAGTTTGCGTGGGGGAATATTTTGGAGACAAGGCAGAGATGTATAGGGGGAAAGATTTTTAGGGAAAGGGCCTTGTGGGTTAAATGGTTAGAAACTTGAACTGGTTTCGCGGGGCAAAGGGGGAAACCAGTAAAGGGGATAGAAGGGGGGAGAGGCAGGGGAGTAGCAGGAAAGGTAAATAAGAAGGGAAAGCAGATTTAGGGGAGGGAAATTGAAGGGGGGGCAAAGTGCAAAAACGGGGGGGCCCCACAAGAAGGATTTTGGGCAATAGTCGTGAGATGAAAAGGAAATGGACTACTTTTATTGTATTTTCCCCGAGTTGAGGAATGAGGGGAATTGGGTAAAATTTTTTTTCAGGGTGGGGGCGACGGGCAGGGTAGCATTTGGTTTTGTGGTTTGAAGGACAAAGCGGACCCGGGGGGTTTTACCCCCCAAGCAGGGGTACTTGCGGGACGGGTTTGAAATTTTTGGGCCGTTGATTTGGATAGAGAAAACAGGTTTGAGGGGATGGGGGGGACGGGGGGAAAGATGATGAACTCTTTTTCCTCAAACTTAAATTTTTAAAGGAGACGGAGGAGAAGAAGGAGGAAAGGTAAAGACACCAGGGATTTTTGGACAGTAAAGAGTTGATTTTCGGGTTCCGAGTTTGTAGATTTTGGGTGTCATCTCCTACAGGGGGTTTTTGAAAGCCGGTGATGCAAAGAGTTTACCTAGGCCAAGATGTAGAAGAAAAGGTAGGGGGGCCCAGGCCCTAAACCCTTGGGGGAACCCCAAACAGAGAAGTAAAGGGGGAGGAGGGGGAGTGAGAGGGGAAAGAACCCTGAATTCCGCTCAGTGGGGTACGAGGAGATCCGGGAAAGGGAGTCCTTTTGCGGGGGGGAGGAGAGGGATTTGTTAGAAAAGGAGGGAATGGTCAACATGCCCAAAGGCAGGGGATAAGCAAAGAGGAAAGGGAAACAGTAGTGACCTGAGGCAAAAAGCGGTTAATAGGTCATTGGTGACATTGGGGGTTAGGTTTTTTTTCAGTAGAGTGAGGGGATTGGGAAACCCCAATTTGGGCAGTGGGCCCAAGAAGAGGGTTGGAGGACAGAGGAAGGCCCGTTAAAAGGGATGGACGTTTTTCCTCAGGATTTTAGAAGCAAATGGAACATTGAAGGGGCCCGAAAATTTGGGAAAAACAGAGGGGGGGGTCAAGAGAAGGTTTCTTTAGGATGGGATTTGATGGTTTCATGCTTAAAGGGGGAAGGGAAATACCAGGGGTTTTAGTGATGGGTTAAAAAAGGTGGGTGAGGCTGGGGATATAAAAACACAAAGGGTTCATGGAGGGAGGGGGATTGCAGGGGTAAAAAAGGTTACGGTTTAGTAGTTTGTTTTTGGGAGAGTATAGGGGAAAGTTTTGTCATGATTTACAGTGGGGGAACAATTTAAAGGGGGGGAAGAAACAAGGTAAGGAAAAGGGGGGGGGTGGTGACGTGAAAAGGAGGGTTTGGCAAAGGGGACTTTTGGGGGAACCCTTTTCTCTGATGGGGTTTGGCCCTTTTTTGGAAAGTGGGGGGCAAAGTCATCTGCTGAAAGGAGGGTTTGGGGGAAAGGGGTCAGGTGGACAGGGGGAATTTTTGAAGGTTTTAAAATTTGTCGGGGTTTTTAACGGGAAAGGATTAAATAGGGGGGTGAAGAAACCCCCTGTTTTACAGTAGTGAGTGCAGATTTTAAATGTGGGGGAAGTGATTGTTTGTATGTGGGAAGTAAAGGGTTTGAGAGGTTTTTCCTTCCCAGGGGCATTCACCTTTTCCGGGAAGCTCGCCTCAGCTGTTATTTAAATTTCCCTGGGGTGCCAGGGTTGCCCTTTTTTATTTTGTGGGTTTTGTTGGTGTAAAGGGGGGCGCCCAAATCGAGTGGGGGAGGAGATTTTTTGGTTGTAAAAAGCAGGGGCTGTCCCCGGGCCCAAAAAAAATGGGGAAATATGGTAGAGGGAGGTGCGGGGGTTAAAGAAAATGTGGGTTTTCCGGGGGGTTGAAACTAGATGTGAAAACGGGAGTAGCAGGGGGGGGGAGATGGTGGAAAGGGGTGAGCATTTTGTGATCAATATGGGGTTTTGGGGAAAGATTTGGGAAAAAGTCAGAAAGGGGGGCAGGGGCGGTTGAAAAACGGGGTCCAGTGTGTCCCCCCAACTTTGGGTGGCTCCGGATGTCCACTGGGGGAGGGGCCCAAAAGGGAAAAGAGGAAAGTGAGAGGATTTGCGGCGAAAGAGTGGGGTTTTTGTCGATGGGGGGGTTAAAAAGGTCGCCCATTTTGATGGTGGGGTACCCAGTGGAAAAAAAGTGGGGGAACCGGGAAAGGCGAAGTGGCCCAAGGAAGGGGGTGGCAGGGTTCTGGCGGTGGGTGGAGGAAAAGCCACTTGAGATTGGGGGGGGCCGTAGAGCGGACAAGTGCCCCCAAAAAAGAGGGGGGGTTTTTGAAAAGGAATTGAGGGAGTGGGGAAAAAAGGGAACATTTTCTGACAGGAAAAGGGCCCAAACACCTCTCCCATGCTTTTGCCAGGGGAGTATGGGAAAATTTTGGAGACCCCCAAAAGGGAGAGCGCAGCAGGAAAAGACGTGCAGAGGGCGTCCCAGGTTTTCCGTCAGCCCCAAGGAAGGATAATTTAACGTATATAAAGGGGTCATGAAGTGGGAAAAGGGGTTTTTTTTGCATAAAAGACCGTGTATTCCAGAGAGCCCCAAAGAGCGGAAGTAGGAAAAGGGGAAGGGCTCAAGGGAATAATTTTGAAGGGGGTTATGAGAGTAGTAAAAAACAGGCCTTTTTACAGCTGGAGTTTAAAATGGGGGAAATGTGCTGAGGGGCCCCCTTGGGTTACGGGATTTTTGTCCCCCACGGGTAAAGGAGGGGGCAGAAGAAGGGTTAATATGTAAAGTTAAGTTTAGACAAAAATTTGGGTTTTGGGGTCTGTTTGGGGTTTTTGAGGAGGCATTGTGGATGAAAAAACGGGGTTGGGTTTGGCAGCAACAGATACAGGGAAAAAATTTCGGGGGGAGATGAAGACCTCTTGCCCAGCAGAGGGAAAGGGGGGATAGGAAAACCAATTTTCGGAAAAAGGAGTTGAAATGATGGGGGAAACGGGAAAAAAAAGGTAAAGGGACTGTGGAAGGGCAAAGGGGTTTTGTAAGTGGAAGCAGAAAGGAAAATTGCAGGTACCAATTCAGAAAACCTTTTTAACCCTGGTTTAATTCTCCTTGTACTTAAAAATTGGCCGTAATTTTGAAAAGGCCCCGAAAAATGACCCACTACAAGGACTTTTTAACTGAATTAAAACCCAACCCTAAACCCCAGGACAAACAAGAGGGGGGGGGTTTGGCACAAGTAATTAACAAGATTGTGGGGGGGGGGGGAGGAAACAAGCCAAATTGAATTGAAGTGGAAAACAAAAAAACCCAAAAAAACACCCCCCCCAGGGGATGGGGACGGGAAGGAAACATTTTTGTTTTAAAGTCATAATCATCCCAAAAGGGATATTAGACGAGTGAAAGCAAGCAAACTGGGGGGTGAGATTTTCCCTGGCAGTGGTCATCCCAAAGGGGATATTAGAAAAAGGTGAAAGCAAGCAGAAAGGAGGGAGATGTTGGGCCGAAGGGGTCATAATAAAGGGGGATATTAGAGTGAAAGCAAGCAACTGAGGGTAAAGTTTCCTGCAGCGGGGGCAAAACCTTTGTGAATGAAGAAGAGCAGTTTGTCAGATCGAGGGAAAGGCCCTTTGTAGCCCCAAAGGTTACCAGGGGTTTTAAAAATTTCCCTCGTATTTTAAAAAAATTGGCCCGTACTTTGAAAAGGGGCCCCTCGATAGGGCCCCCATAGCAGTTTATGGGCAAAAATATGCCCCTAAAAGGCGGGTATGGGTCAGGTACATTTTCCCCCCTAGCAGGTATGGCAGGAATTTTTTAAAAAAAACAAAAAACAAATACTCCCCCTCCCCCCCCCCGCTTCCCGATTTTTAAACCTTTTGGGGGCCCGTCTTCGGAAACCGGCCCGGGTTTGTGTCATCAGGGCCGGGCCAGGCCATGTTTACATCGCGCGCTGCCTTTTCCGGAGACCCCCGGAAGGTCCAGGTCCTTGGGGGCCCTTCCCGGGATTCTATTGTGGAGGGGGGAGCCCTTGCTCTCTGGGTTTCGAAAATAAAAATTTTCCCCTTTTAAATTGCGCCCCAAAGGAGGAGTCGCATACAGCCGAAGTCATCCCCACCATGGCAGTGCCCGGACGCGGACCAGAGAGTCAGCTGTATGTGCTCCCAGGAGTCGCATACAGCTGCGAAGATCGCCGACAGCGCCCGGGCCATAGCAGCGCCTGGACGCTGTCAGCTACTCGGTCTTCAGCTGTACGTGACTCCCAGAGGAGTCGCGTATAGCTGAAGTGGCAGTGCCAGACTTGCGTCATTCCAATAGTCCCCGTTCGTAACTAGGGGACAGACGTAAGTCAGAACGACGTAAGTCGGGGACTGCCTGTATTTTAAACTGAAATAATGATATAGAACTTCCCCGTAATGATTAGTGATTGTAATAAGTATTTAGAATTATGTTAGTACTCTTACCACTTGATATTTAAAATGTGAGTAATGTAAACCTATAAATATGTTTTTCATATCCGATAGGTTGTCCAAATGGTCACTACTGTTCTGTTGGTGAGGTAAGGTTTCTTTTTAACTATAAAAATGGATAGGGTGATATTGATCATTTTAATTATACAAAACTAGAAATTACAGTGCAACAGAATTATTACAGATTCTTTTTGAAAGTGAAGAACTGGCTCTGTTTTTCTTTTTTTTATCTGAGTCAGAACACATTTTTTTGTCTCCGATCTTCAATTCCGAAACAATTGAGTATAGAGGTCTATTCCTTTTCTCAATGGCTAATCATGTGGCAGTGCAAAGAGGCTGCATGGAGCCTTCTGTTCTATTATAAACTTAGTCTAAAAACGCATCACATTTATCACAGTGGCTCATGCTGTTTAATAAAAATGGTGCATCTTGTCTAGCTTTTCTAAACCGACTATGAGTTAACACACTTTCTACATCTGAATTTTGGTTAATTTCTAGCACAGTTTTTAAAGCAGCATGCCACATTGTAACCACACCCACTTAAGGGTAAACCACACTCGTTCAAAGTAGAGGTGGTCACAAAAAGAGTTTAAAGCCCATAATTGAAGTGCCTGTGACATACTGCGTCAAAAGTGGACCACTTTTGGTGCATTTTATGAGACTTTCTAGCGCAACCATGATATTAAGTTTGGGCTGATTTTTCTAGTTCTAGATACCTCTATGTTGAATCTGGTAGCACAGTCATGTGGAATAGTATCACACAATTTTCTATTTAGTCACATTTTCAGAAGAAGGGTGACAATACTGAGCTTAAAGAGAACCTGTCACATGGATTATGCCCCCCTTGCTGAGGACAGCACAAGCTAGTGACAGACCTGCTATTTCCAGCGCTGTGCCCCTTATTCGTAAATGCTGTAGTTTTTTTTGTGTATTTTAAAGCTCAAATCTGCAGTTTTCAGCCAGAAAAAATCATTTTAAAGAGTCAGTTTTTTTCAAACCCCGCCCACCTGAGGCTCGCCCCACCCACCTCAACTGATAAACCTATTACTTTGAATAGAAAGAAACATGTGAATAACTGTCAGTGGGCGGGGCTAGCCTTTGATGGGCGGAGCTAACACCTGCTCATGAATAAGATTTGAGAGGTAAATGCTCTAAAACTGCTGCATCTTACAGAATAAGGGACACAGCGCTGGAAACAGCAGGTCTGACACTAGCTTGTGCTGCCCTCAGCAAGGGGGGCATAACCTATGTGACAGGTTCCCTTTAAAGAATAATTTTATACTACAGGGAATGCAATTATTCAGTAAATAGGCAGAAGAGCTGACAGATCTTTTTTAAATGCAGGATTGATTATGTTATGGTTCAGCTTTTGCATATTTATTATATTTTTTCAGTGTGGTCAGCCAATGGAAACGAGTCGATGCCTAGACTGCGGAGCTACTGTTGGTGGACAACAATATGTACCTCATAAAGGATTTCTTATAATTCAGTATGCTTCTATTTTATTTATTTATCTTTTATTAGAATGATGCCCAAGAAAACCTGAATGATTTAAAAATCTTGAGTAATTTTTTGGACATATGTTGAAATCTTTTTTACAAAAAACGTCTCTTTTTACATTGTTTAATCAAGATTTAAAATATGCCAGAAATGATAGCAGAAAGGTACTGTGATCGTAAATCAAGAAATTTATATTTGCTTTCTTAATGAATGGATTTACAGAGAAGACAAGTCCCCCGTGTAACTAATATTTGAGAATCACATTATTTTATGCTGCGTGTTTAGAAAGGCCCCCGAATCCTGGGTCTGATTCTCATAAGATTCTTGTTATTACAAACATAAACTTAGTTGTTTATGGAAGTAGCATTAGCAGCAGCAGCTTTGGTGACTTTGGGGCAATAGCAGTGATATGGTAGTAGTATTATTGGCAGTAGTGATGGGCGTAGAGGTCCACTTAGTAATAGCAGCACCCAGTTACCATGTGTGATGACCAAGAGCTTGGAATCATACTGAGCAGTTTAAATGATTAACTGATTGCATCAATAGAGCGTTACATGGAAACATGACAATGTCATCCATATGTGTATGAGATGCAGTTCTGTTGAAGTGGTTGTCCAGTTTACAAAATCAATTTTCATACCTGATTATAGAATTCTGAGTTAAAAGAGGGTGAGTCTGCTGTTCAGGATTCACCTCTCTTTCCCAAAATAGGAAGCAGTTACAAAGGACATTTCTCACTCTGGAGAACCTGTCCTGTCCTACATTACACAGACAAAACATAGGTTTGTTTCATCAGTCTATAACAGGAGGACTTAAAATAACTTCTGATAGAAAAAAAAAATTGATATTTATTGCATTGTTCACAAAAGTTGAAAAATCACAGAAAAAAATAGAAATGATAGCTTACATTAGTTGGCTTGCATATTGGGCCTTTCTATTTGCGAGTGTGAGTCCCTCTGACCTTCGTTCAGTCCAGATTCCTGCATGCATTGGGCATAGCTCCTGTTTATCATGACTTCCTCATGTGTCCTTCTTCTTGTCCACACCACATGTCCCCTATTCGTCATATGCTGTGAGGAATAGGTGTGTTTAACAACTTGATTGTTCTTGTGTTCATATATAAAATCTACCAATACAGGCTATTCCCCAGTTCTAACCAGTTCCAACCCTCATTACTAAAATAGCTGTGTGCTTAATGAAATATGTAAATGTTTATATTGTAACCTATCAAAATATATTTAAGACTGCCTGCAAGGTTTTTCCACTGATTGCAACTAATCTCTAGGGGTCCCAGCAGGTGGATGCTTTGTGATCCGTTTATTGTTTGTGACAACAAGGGATGTGGAGCCATTGCGACACTGTCTGGGCTTCCCCAAGAGGGACATTTCTAAGTTACTATCTTGTCCCTGAATCAGTGGCAGCTGGATGGGGGACAGAGATATTGGTGCAAAGCACTGAGGGTAAAGCAGAGGCATAGTCAGGCAATCCGGGGTCAGGGCAGGCAGCAAATGTTCACACAATGTACCCGGAATCAGGAGTGGAGAAATCAAACAGGAAGGTATAATAAGCCGGGGTCAGTAACAGTAGATCTAGACAGGAACACACCTTAGCGGGACACTAGGAACCTAAGCACAGGCAAGGCAAGTATGGATTAGCTGCCTAATAAACTCACTAGCGGCAGGGGGTTGGCTGTGGAAGCACCTCCTTATAGTCGGGTGGAACCAGAACAGCTAACAGTAAGGTGTTTGCAGCAAGGAGAAACCAGCAATCTATTTAGAAATCCTGACAGAAGGGATAACCATACGATGAATGCAGTGAGTAGGTTGGTGCCTGCCGACCATGCGAGTCACCGTTGTGACATTGTTAGAAGACTCTTCTATAAAAAAGGGATTGTCCAAAGCAAAGAACCCTGCTAAAAGTTCCCACAGGAGCTCTACAGAGACATTGTAAGGGTGTGAGCATGCTTATATACTTTTATGGGTGATAGCCAGTTGCTAGTAGTGGTACCCACCTGTAACCAGGCTCGGACTTACCAGGCAGATTCCCAGTGGTCCGTGACACAGTGGGCCACCAGACCTGACCTTCCCCTAGAGTATGCTAACTCAGTCATGGAAGATTACACATTGAAATGTTCCGTGTTTGTGGCCACACTGTGCTACACTGTCTTGCTTCCTTCTACTACCAGTCCGCCTAGCTAGGACTTAGGATGTAGTTCCTTGTACTTCTTATCTGTGTTCATGGCTAAATGAGCCCTAGTCTGTTCCAGTGTTTATCACATGGGGGTGGTGGGATATAGGGAGCTGGATATAACATTGTAATTCTTAACCCTCGTATAGCTTTTTTAAACTCAAACTTAGTTGTTGGTGATGAGAGATGTCACAAGACCAGTCTACTGATGGTATTCAGTAAGGTTGAGTTTCCAAAAGTTTTTGTGCCTCCTGTGTGACAATAGTGATTGTACTTCCCTGCAGTCCAGTAAGCAGAAAAAAGAAAACATTAATGTGCGTACATAAATCTGTATATACAGACACTGAGCTCCGCAATACTTATATCCATGCTCCCCTCCTGCCCAGAAGAGACTAATGTTCCCAGGTCTAATTTGGACAAGGAATTCAACACAGATTCTGTGTCTAAATCTGATTATAGTCCACGTCCCATTCATTTAAATGGGAAATTTGCTTGTCAGTGCAGATTAAAATGGGGCTGTTCCTTGCCAGGAACTGCAGCAAAATCCGCCACTTTTTTTGGGGGGGGGGGGCGGTGGGAAGAAGGGCACAGTGTCGAGTATAATTAAGTTTTGGGGGTTCGGTGCATAATGTGATTGATTGTGGGGATACAGTGTTAAATATAAGTAATAATGGGGATGCATTGTGTAATATAATTTGTTTCTGGAGTATATTGCGCAATAAAATCTTTGTAGGTACAGTGTAATGTATTTCTGGGTTAGAGTGTGTAATACAATTAAGTTTTGGGGGTGCACTGTATATTATCATAAACTTCAGAGATTACAGTGTATGAGACTCACACTTGTTTGGACGCCATCTTGGCCGGTCCAGAGGGTCATTCAGCTCACGGTTCACCGTTTTTGGTAAACGGTTCTGGCACATACATCACTCTGACACCAGGGCAATAGTTTTTAAACTGGCCTCAGGAAAACATAAAGAAACAAAGTCCTCGGCTGTCTAGCCACTAACTATAACTCGCGGTGAGTCCCTCACCTAATACAGTACAGACTGTACACAGTAGAGGCTTTCCTCAGCCTGGGGATCAGAGCCCTTCACCAGCTCTGCTTTGCTCCAACCTTGGTAGCAAACCACACCCCTAGACACCTGGAGTCACAGCCTTTTGATAGGCCTGGTAAGACCTGGCACTGGAACATGGGAACAGCCACTTACCCAATGCTATAGCCATTCTGGAAAGGTAACCCATATTTGGCCACATACAGCCATGCTAGTTACATTTGTCAGTGACCTATGGCTACTGAAGCAAAATAGTTGCCTCCCCCCACAGAACCCAGGTTTTCGGTGGCATATCTACAGCAGGTATACTGCTATACTACACCTAATGGCCGTAAACTGCAACTGCTTGAGGATGCTCTACCACAAGTGTAATATATGCTTATTTAGCATGAATTGTATGACGCTATTTTTTCATGATACGGGGAGGTGATAGTGTATGTGGGCTGGCTGGTTTTGAGTGCCAGGGCTGCTTTGTAGTCCCAGTTGGGCACTGCCTGTAACAATAAAATTTGGCAGCAATATTGACATGGGAACAGTATTAAAGACATGAAAAAGTAGCAATTATGCATGAATCTTTGACTTTGATAATATGAGGATGATTGACAGAAATGTGTTTCTTATCTTCAATGTAAATCTTCCATGAGGAGGGAAAAGAACCAGAAAGAGGAGGCTTGGATGAGAGACAAACCAGGCATAGGAAACTGAGGGAAGGGTCGAATAAGTAGCATATGTAACTGCTAGGAAGACATGGGGAAGGGAGTATGTGGAAGAGTAAGTGGAATACGTAAAAGTGTGGAAAGCCATAGAAAGAAAGGAAAATGGATATAGAGAATCGTAGACCACACTGAGAAGGAGAGTGGAAAGTAAGGGAAAAGGGGAAAGAAAAGGACAAAATGGGAACCTAGAAAAATGGTGTGAGGGCATATGGAGAGAATACCTTACCTTTTTTCTAGGTTTCCATTTTATCTTTTTGTCCCCATTTTACTCTAGCTCGTTGAACTAGGGGTGAACCTCTTCCATTCTGAATCACCGCTCATTCTACTCGAGTGGTCGGTGCCTCCTGAGTTTAGCATCCGCTTCGACTTCACAGGTTTGCAGGGCTGCGACCTGGACTTCAGTTTATATTTTACTAAATTTTATCAAATTTATACCTTGGCCTTGGGTCACTCAAGCCTCGGCATTAGGGTACTTGAGGCAGCGGTGTGCTAAATGACTCGCACTGCTGTTAATTTTTTCCTTCTAATTCTTTACCCACCCTCTGGGACTGCTTTTGGACATCCCAAGGTGCTCTGCCCCTAAGGATATTGACAAGAAATTCGGATTTTTGGGCTTACCGTAAAATCTTTTTCCATCTGACACATTTGGGGACACAGATCCCTCCCTTTTTTGCCTTGTTTTATTTCTCATTTTCAGTGTTCTCTACTTGGAATCGGACTGCGGTTTATCCTTTCTGCTATGGCTTTTGTACCAATTGAGTAGTCTGATGTCAGGAGGAGGGATACAGTCCGTCCGGGCAGAGCCATCGCGTTTGGTTTCCGCCTTGTGTTAGCCTCATAGGGTGAGGGCTTATACCCAAGTTGCTGTGCCCCCTAATGAATCAGACGATAAAAGGATTTTACGGTAAGTACAAAAATCTGAATTTTTCTGAACCGGAGTCTATACTGTATGTAACTGATTAAATAATGTGTCCAACTCACTGACTGGTTATTTTTCTCAGCCTGCTTATTGGCTGTATAGCCAGCCTTGCAGACTACTGCCTGCCAAGCATCCTTCTGCTATGGCAAGCAGAAAGGTGAGCATGTGAGGTTATTACACTTATTATGTGTTTCTTATTTTTAATGTAAATAAGATCCCAAAAACATTAATTAGGAAATTACACAGTATAATGGTCATGGTCTTAGTTTATTAAGCTATGATAAATACATTGTGTTACTTATCTGGTTACATTTCAGAACTATATGTGGTCTTCTCTTTTTGTTTTCTGCCGTAACTAATTGGTTGAAAAAAACACGCATTAAAGCAGAATTTCTGAAGTGCTAATAGCTGATTGGCTCTGTGTCTTGCTCCTTATTACTTTTTGTATGAAAATATAATATTATATAATATATATATATATATATATATATATATATATATATATATATATATATATGTGTGTGTGTGTGTGTGTAAAGCTTTGGGGGCAGTATTTGAGGAGAAAGCAGAGCCTCTGGACATTGAAAACTGTTTTAGTGTTTTGAGTCTTTCTTAAGCGCACTGTATTAATTAAAACTCAGGGTAAATCCAATACCAAATGCCTTAAAGGGGTTTTCTCACCATGCTGTTTCAAAGAGTCATAAGCAGCTTTACACTCACTCTGCCTTTTTCAGGTTGTAGGTATTTCTATAACAGAGCTTAGCATATTTAGCTCTCCTATAACTAGCTGAGACATTACTAAGATTTAAGTGAAGGAGATTTAATCTTTAGTAAACAAAACTATAGTTACACTGAAGAGTGAAAGCAATTGCTTATCTGTAAACAAAAGCTAATTCTGTTAAGATAAAGAGCCTGCTCCAGGGTAAGCTCCATTCATGGCGATGTCACTCTCTGCTCTCTGTCTAATCAGGAAGGCAGATATGGCTGTAACCTGTGCGCAGATAAAATCTCTCTTATCTCATGTTCAAGGTATTACCAAAAGACTAATGTATTTAGAAATCGTCTTCAATGACCTGTCCCAACATGTTGAAAGCTAATCTTTGTATTGAGAAAACCCCTTTAAGCCTGACCTAATTAGTAGTCTGACAGTGATGACGATGTCAATTTAATAAATTAACATTTTAATGTTTCCCTTTATTTCTGTTGTCATGTAGTGTCGGGTTTCCGCCAATGAACTGCTCGCTTTGAGTTCTTTCACAACTTTTTTATTGGACTTGGGTCATAACTTAGACTAGGCCATTCCAAAAACTTTGACTTTATTTGTCTATAACTGTTCTTTGTGTAAGCAGGCGCCGCTCTTGGGATCACATTCCAATGCATACAGAGACACAGACAGGTTGGTCTGGTTCCAACACGGGTCCTCCCATGCTTTTTTGGCACAACAGGTATACAGTGGTAAAACGTATGCCAGTTATAAACAGAATGGTTAACAAAACAAAACACCTCCACCTCTGAGCGCTGGCTATACAGTGCAGTTCCCTCACTACACCTTAATCAGCAAGCAGTTTATATGAGATCCTGGATATCTCCAGTGAGACGCTCCTCAGACCAACTCCTTGACCTGTATGTCAGATCCCCCTGGTCAGCTGACTTATAAAGGCCATCCCAAATCCTGGCCTGGGAACCAGGGGAGCAGACACCAACCAACACTTTGTCTACTCCCGATTAAAAGCCATCCCGAATTTTGGCTGAAGCAACCATTCTACTGTTAAACCTGTTGTGGCTGACACAAACAAACGGCTTCTATCTCACCAAGGCCAAATAACCTTGGTGACAGGCTCCTTAGTCTTTCTTTTTCTGGTGTAAGCCAGAAATCTAGCTGGGACGTACACTCCATTAAGGTCCTTCCCAGCTGCCACCTCACATATCCTCCCCTCTGCTCAGACCTTTGGGGAGGAGCACCTGTGCTTCCAGGCAATGGGTACGCGACAGTGCGCCCTGGGTGATGCTCTACACAAAACCTAAAATCCTGTAGAGCTAGAAACCACCTCATCACTCTGGCAATTTTCCCCTTATTTTGTGCCATCCATTTTAGTGGGCAATGGTCCGTGACCACCCTAAACTCTCTTCCCATCAGGTAGTACTTGAGAGACTCAATTGCCCACTTTAAAGCCAAGCACTCTCTTTCTACGATGGCGAAGTTCTTTTCTGCTGCCATTAATTTTCTGCTCAAGTATATCACCGGATGTTCTTCCCCATCAATCACCTGGGACAATACAGCTCCCAGTCCCTTGTTAGAGGCATCTGCCTGTACCACAAATTCTGCATTGAAATCAGGGGCACTTAACATCGGTCCTTGACAAAGCACCTCTTTCAACTTCTGAAAAGCTTCCTCTGCTTCCTTGTCCCAGTTGTCCCACCTAAAGGATTTAGACCCTTTGGTAAGGTCTGTAAGGGGGCTGCAACTGAGGCGAAATTTGGCACTGCTGCAATTCTATCCTGCATTTCCATTACATGCTCAATGACACTGCGGTGAGGTGTTTGGTCCTGCTCCCAGGTCTCTTTTGCTATATCCAACAGACCCCTGGGATGCCTCCCATATAATAGCTCAATTGGTGAAAAAACTGTGGAAGCTTGCAGGACATCACTGATGGAAAACATCAGGTACGGCAAGAGACGGTCCCAGTCCTTCCCATCCTTATCTATTACCTTTTTGAGCATCCCCTTCAAGGTGTGATTCTACAAGGCCATCCGTCTGGGGGTGATACACTGAGGTGCGATATGTAGGAGGCGACACAGCTCTTTCGTAATTTTAGACATAAAAAGGGTACCCTGGTCAGTGAGGATTTCTTTGGGAATCTCTGTCCGGGTGAATATGTGGAATAGTTCCCTTGCAATCACCTTAGATGAGGTGTTTCTGAGTGGGATAGCCTCCGGATAGTGGGTGGCATAGTCTAGCACAACCAAGATGTGCTGGTGGCCTCTGGCAGACTTAGGAAGCGGCCCTACCAGGTCCATAGCAATGCACTCAAATGGCACTTCAGTCATCGGTAGCGGAACTAGCGGGTTACGGAGATGTGGCCGAGGGGTATTAACCTGACATTCGGGACATGAATGACAAAATTCCTCTACCGCTCCATATATACCGGGCCAGTAAAAATTCCGCTCAATGCGCTCCTTTTTCTTGTCTACCCCTAGATGCCCACCCAGCACATGCGAATGACCAAGCTCCAAGACCATGCGTACATGTGACTGTGGCACCACAAGTTGTTCTATAACCTCAGTCTGGGTCTTCTTTATCCTGTAAAAGAGATTATCATGCACTACAAAATGTGGATACCCCAAATTTGTGTCAGGTTCGTGCTGCACACCATTTATGACTTTAACATTACGCCACGCGTTTGGTAGGTTTGGATCCTTTAACTGCTCCGTCCCAAAGTTACCCCTGGCAACCTGCAAGGTGGAAAACTCAATCTCAGGGGGATTTTCCTCCGAATCTCCTGCCAGGATGATTAAGGGCAAACTATCAGGACCCTCTGGTACCCCTGTTACAGCACTTACAGGTTCACACACTTTAGACACACATTTACACACCTTGGCCGGCTTATTCTCCCATACATTCCAAAACAAGAGAAAATCCCGGCCTAATATCACATGGTGCATTAAGTCCTTTACAACGCCGACTTCATGATTAACAGACCCACAGGGAGTCTCTACTGTGACTACGGCGGTGGGATAGCCCTTAGTGTCCCATGTATACAGACCACCCCCAGGCAACGGGTCTGGAGTTTACCAGGGTCCACTAAATTGGCACGGACTAATGTCACCAGACTCCCAGAGTCCATTAAGGCCATCACAGAATGGCCACCTTGCCGCTCGCTCATATTTTCCTTTTAAGCAGCATACACAGGCCTGGCAAAATAAGACCTGCGCCTCCCAACGTCACACTCCATGGGCTCTGCAATCATCAGGCACTTGGTGGCCACATGTCCCAGTTTCTGGCAGTGCCAGCAGACTACCTGGTCCCGTGGCCTGGTAATTAAGTTCTTCCTTGGACTTGGCATCCATTTACTGGAACGCTCAGGAAACGTGCCACCCTCCATAGCATGGTGTCTCTCCCCCTTAATAATAGGAACAGTCTCACCGTACGGCAGTTTCTTCTAGTTCCCGGGGCCATGCAGGTCCTGGAGGAAGTCCTGAGTGGCCGTAAACCTCTCCACTATGGACAACAAGTCGTCCACACTTTTTGGGTCAGAGTACCCCAGGCAGCGCTGTATCCTTACTGGCAAGGCATGAACAAAACGATCACATACGACCCGTTCCACAATTTGGGCAGTGTGGCTCCGTGTAGCCATTTGCGGAATGGTATATACACTCAGGGCCTCGCTGGTTTCCCTTGACTTTGATCAGTAACCCCAGTTTCTGCCTCAGTCAAGGAACCCTCCTCAGTCTTCCCCTTCAGTCATAAAAAAAACCCCCAGGGTTATGTTGCAAAATTAATGATAATATTCTTAAAATTTAAATACACTCTTGCTGTAAATTTTGGGGAAACAAACCCCTGAAAAGGGCCATAGTAGTGAAAGTACAGAAAATATGGGAATCTTAGCTGTACACAGCTTACCCTGCAATGTTGCGATTCCAGCCGCTGACCAGAAGCGTCCTCACCCCACCCCCCCAAGCAAGCTTTGGGAACAACGGCTCGGGCTGTACCCATTGTGGTAAGGGGGTATGGTCGTTCAGGGACCTCGCTGGTTTCTTGGGTTCGTACTCCCAGGTGAAGACTCGCTGCACACGAACCGCCAAGGTCATGCCAAGCCGGGCCAGTATTTCCTCCTTCAGTCTTGTATACACCCTAGCATCCTGGACTCGCAGGTCAAAGTAGGACTTCTGAGGTTCACCAGTCAGGAAGGGGGCCAGTACGTCAGCCAACTGATCCTGGGGTAGCTGCGCCCCCTCTGCGATCCTCTCAAATGTAACCAGGTAGGCCTCAATGTCGTCCTCAGCAGTCATTTTTGTCAGCGCCCTTTGCACATGCTGACGGGGTGCCGACTGCAACCCCTGAGACACCTCTGGTCTTTCGGTTAAGGCTTGCAGAGCCTGGTTCATCATATGCTGTTCTGTGGCTGTAACCTGGTGCACCTGCAGCAGACGATTGGTCTCATGTTGGGCTTTTACTGCTTCCTCATGCACCTGTTTTTGTTGTGCACTTGGTTCCTGTTGTGCAGTAACCACTTGTTGAATGTGGAGGTTTGACTGGATCAACTGTTTTGATCAGCTCATACATTTTAGCCATTTCGTCCTGCAGTGTAGTGGCAGGTTTCACCCAGGACATGACTCACCACACTCCCTCTGTCTGTCTCTTTAAAGTGCCCGTTGCATCCTCCACCATATGTAAGCAGGCGCCGCTCTTGGGATCTCAGTACAATGCAGACAGAGACACAGACAGGTTGGTCTGGTTCCAACACGGGTCCTCCCGTGGTTTATTGGCACAACAGGTATACAGCGGAAAAACGTATGCCAGTTATAAAGAGAATGGTAAACAAAACAAGACACCTGCTCGTCTGAGCGCTGGCTATACAGTGCAGTTCCCTCACTACACCTTTTTTAGCAGTGCAGTTTTCTCACGACCTTGGGTTAGTCAAGCAGTGAGACACTCCTCAGGCCAACTCCTTGACCTGTATGTCAGATCCACCTGGTCAGCTGACTAGCTGACTTATAAAAGCCATCCCAAATCCTGGCCTGGAACCAGGGGAGCAGACACCCACCCAACACTACTCCAGATAAAAGCCATCCCAGGTTTTGGCTGAAGCAACCATGCTACTGTTAAACATATGTCAACCACCTGCTGTGGCTGACACAACACAAACGAACGGCTTCTATCTCACCAAGGCCAGGTAACCTTGGTGACAGGTTCCTTTAGTCTTTTTTTTTTCTGGTGTAAGCCAGAAATCTAGCTGGGACGTACACTCCATTAAGGACCTTCCCAGCTGCCATCTTACATTTGGTAGAATGATTGGTTTGCTTAGGGTCTTTTAGGGTATATTACTACATGACCCACATTCTCTTGAGATTCAGCTCATGGACAGATATCGTGATATTTTCCTTTACAGTTTTCTGGTATACTTCAAAATTACTACCACCATGTTTCACAGATGGTATGTAGTTTTTATGCTTAATTCTTCTAATTTAATCCAAAAAGCTCTATTTTAGTCTCATCTTCCACAAAACATAGTGGCAATAGTATCTTTCTGACTTGTCCAGATGATCTTTAGCAAACTGCAGATGGACAGCAATGCCTTTTTTAGAAAGGGATAATCCTGCCATGCAAACCATTGTTGTTCGGTGTTCTCCGGATGATGGACTTGTGAAATTCAATATTATGTAATGTAAGAAAGGCCTTTAGTTGCTTAGAGATAACCTTGTGTTCCTTTGTGAACATACGGACTATTATATGCCTTGCTCTTGGTGTGATCTCTGTTGGTCAACAACTCCTGGTGAGGGAAATAATGGTTTTGAATTTCCCCCAACTGTACACAGTGATGCTTTTGTGACCTTTTTCATCCCGATGAGCATCTACAACTCTTATTTTGAGGTCCTCATAAATCTCCTTTGTTTGTGCCATGATGCCCTTCCACAAACGTGTTGTGAAGATAAGACTTTGATCGATACCTGTTCTTTAAATAAAAGAAGTTGCCCATTGATGCCTCATTGCCATACAATTGATTAAAAGCATTTCACCTTCAAATTATCTGCTTATCATAAAGGTTCACATACTTTTCTCTTCCATATTATTGGGGAACACATCACCTTGGGTATAGGCCCTCCCCCAAGGAGGCTGACAGTAGGCGGAACCAAACGTGTTGGATCCACCCTGATGGACTATATTCCTCCTACTGATGCCAGGAATTCAGTTTTAGCCTAGTGTCCGTAGGAGGCAGGTACTGCTTCGCAGGACTACTGAGTTTGTTGTTTTTGTTTTCTTTCAGGTGGTGATTGAGCTCCAAGCTCTCACCCAGGGCTGCCGTAAAAGCAGTACAGGGGGTACTTCTATACGGTAAAACAAGGGGGCCCGCTGCAAGCAGGACGTCAGCCTGGACTCGGGCCCCGCGGCACTGCAGACCGTCCGCAGGGGCCCATGCGGCTCAGCGTGTGGGAAGGGGGGGCCCGCGTACCGATCACAGGAGTTAGTGCTCTTTACATCACGACAGCTGCAGCAGCAGCTCTCTCTCTTGCTTCCAGTTCTGGAGCCTGTGATCGGAGTCGGCCCCTCCTCTCTCTCTCTGCCTGATGGAATCACTGAGGGGCCGACTCCAATCACGGACTGCATGAGAACTGCAAGTAAGTGATAGACGCTGCTGCAGCTGTAGTGATATAAAGAGCACTCACTCCTATGATCGGAGCACAGGCCCCCCCTCCTCACATGCTGAGATACTGTGGGGCCTCACTGAAGCCCCCTCTGCCCCAGCGACCCACCCCCCCTGAGGCTGGGGGTGCTGTGTCTGAGGCTGGAGGTTTTGTGTCTGAGGCTGGGAGTGCTGTGTCTGAGGCATGGGGTGCTGGGTCTGAGGGTAGGGGTGCTGTGTCTGAGGGTAGGGGTGCTGTGTCTGAGGGTAGGGGTGCTGTGTCTGAGGGTAGGGCTATTGTATCTGAGGCTGGAGGTGCAGTGTCTGAGGCTGGAGGTGCTGTGTCTGAGGGTAGGGTTGCTGTGACTGAGGTTGGGGGTGCTGTGTCTGAGTAGAAGCGGGGTGATGGGGTTGGTAGGGCTGGGTTGGTAGAAGATGGGGTTGACGTGGGGGGGGGGCAGATGCTTTAGCTGTATGGGGCCCTGAAATTTCTGATGGTGGCCCTGCTCTCACCTATTGAAGGGTGTTAGAGCCTGTGGCTCTAACCTATCAGGACATCAATATTTGTTTTATCCGTGACTAGATCCCCACTGAGGGCATCAGTTCTTTAGCTGACAGGGTTTCCTTGCGCTGCTCACTCGTCCCCACTTGCCAACTCCATGGTCCTTTTCTGATTCCGGTAGCCCCACCTCCAGGTGCTTTGGTACCGAAGGGGTGATGTTGCAACGGCCAAAGACGTCGGATTGAGTACCCCATCTTCCTTCATTTGGGAGTAGTAGGGGGTCTGTGTTTCTTTACTGGAGTTTCTTTACGGCCCGTTGTTACAGTAGTAGGGGAGCCTTGTGAGGCTTGGATTATTTTCCTCCTTGGGCCCTCTGACCGGCAGAGACAGCAGGGCTTGTTTTGCTCACTGCACAATTTTTTGGACAACCATCGTAGTACTGCTTCATTTCTGCTGCATTACCGCACGTCTGGATTTTGCACTGTGTACTGGGTTAGGTTCCCCCCCCCCACCCCCAGGGGCTGTGTGCACTGCTTACTGGCATCTCCTGCACTCCGGAACTGTTCCGACAGTTTCTAATTTAGTAATTTAGTCCCCCGCTTCTGGAAGCCTAGGCCATGCACTTTCCTGGGCTTGTCCTGCCCCTGGGCCTTCCAATTGGTTCCTGACCCCTCCCAGGATGGAGCAGGACCTTTGGCCGCCGGGCTGGTGTTTGGGGGGGTGCCTAATCACCATTTTCCGGTGTTCTTATGGCTGCTGCTTGCTGCATGCCTCCTAGCTTCCGTGGAGGACACAGTATCTTGGTGTGGTAAATGTGCCCTTTGTAGTCAATCCTTGCCCCACACAACCTGTAATCATGTCCCTGTCCAAGGAGGAAGGGTTAAAGTCTCCTGTGCCCAAAGCAGTGGTGACTTTTTTCACCTGTGCCCGCTGCCACAAGAAATTCTCTTGCGACCAGCCCAGTGCCCCTTGTGCCTTTTTCATAGCTCCTCAGTCGGTCACCGTGGGGCATGGACCTGTCTGCCGAGAGTTGGTTGCCCTGGAATGGGCTTGGTCTCTCTCACGTACAGTGTACCCCTAGTCCAGCGTGTCCCAGGTTATGGTTTCTTCCATAGAGCATATACCGTCTCTTCTTGCTTTCCAGCCAAGCATCTCCCAGGGCTTTGTGTCTGGTGCATCCCATACAGAGGGGTCACGTAAGTTGGTTAGAGTTCTCTCCTCCTCTTTGTCACCTGAGCTCTCTCCGGACAGGAGGTGGACGGAGATAGAAGCTCCATGCCTGGATACAGCTTCTTCAAGTGGGGACTCCTTCGATTCTGACTCTGAGCCAAATAGAGAGGATGGAACGGCAGCGACAGTCCAAGCCCTTATCTGGGCTGGCAGAGATTTCCTTAATGTTAAGGATGAGGACTTCTCATCCTCCCAGGAGGAGGTTTCATTTAGATGCAGCAGACGGTAGCGCCTGGTGTTCCCTACTCATCCAGAGTTTGAGAAACTGGTTGCCAGGAAGTGGAAACATCCGGACAGGCATTTGTTTCCTACTACCTGACTGAATACCCTGTGTCCTTTTCCGGAGGAATCAGGGACAAGCTGGTCAGGGGTGCCATCAGTGGATGCCTAGGTCTCCCGACTCGCAAGGGCCAACACTATCCTTGTGTCAGATGCAGCGGCCCTCAGTGAGACTTCTCTTGATTCAGCTTGTTTAGCGGCTAGAGCATCGGATAATGCAGTAGCTGCTCGCCACTCTGTGTGGCTAAAATCTTGGTCGACGGATACAGCCTCCAAGAAATTGTTAACTGCACTTCCTTTCACTATTGATGAACTGTTTGGCAAGCGTTTGGATGAGATTATTTTGGAAGCCACATGGGGTCGTAGTGTTCTCCTCCCACAAATTCAGCCAGCATGGCAGTGTCCACACAAGAAACGCCCCCAGTTTCAGTCCTTTTCCTACAGACCGGCTGCAGGGAAGGCCCCTCGTTCCACAGGTGCCAAGTGATTCTCGGCCATGTCAGCCTCATCCTGGCGGTCTCACAGGTCGTCCAAAGATCCGTCTGACAACTGTTTGGCCTGAAACTTTGTCCCCACCTGAGGATCCATCTCAGGTGGGGGGCTGTCTTCTCCAGTTTTGGGAGATCTGTCAAGTCCAGGTCGACAACGCCTGGATTTGCGAAGTTATCATGTCGGGTTACAGGATTCATTTCATGTCCATGCCCCCACTAATTTTTCAGTCCACTCCGCCTGCCTCTCCGGCTCAGGTGGCAGTGTTCCTTCAGGCAACTCTTCCACCTTCAGGGGGGTAGTCATGTCGGTCCCCAAGTCCGCGCAGTTCTGAGGTTTTTACTCAAACCTTTTTATGGTCCCCAAAAAAGATGGCTTAGAAGGCCAGTGTTGGATCTCAGGGAGCTCAACCGGTATGTATAAGTTCCCGGCTTCTGCATGGAGTCTCTCCAGTCGGTAGTGGCCTCTCTGGAGTAAAGTTACTTTCTTGCCGCTATAGCCCGATTGCACAAGTTTATCAGCGTTTTCTGCCATTTGAACTTGCAACCGCACTGAGGATCTTCACAAAGATCCTGGCACCCCTAATGGAGATTCTGCGCAAAAAGGGTGTTCCCATTATTCCATATTTGGATGACTGTGAAGGCTCCGTCATGGATGGTTGCCGGAACAGCATCGGGATCACCGTGGACGTTTTGGCGCATTTCAGCTGGGTGGTCAACTTCGACAAGTCCTGTCTGACTCCATCTCAGAGGATGGAATTTTTGCAGATGATCCTCGACACTCGGGTGGCCAAAGTATTTATTTCACCAAAAAAGGTTCAACACTTACCGGTGGACATTTTACTTCAGAAACGCACCCCATATACTCTTCGCTTTTGCATGCAGGTTCTCGGTAAGATGGTGGCTGCTTTTAAAGTCAGAGAGGGCGCCTGCCATTCTCATTTCCCGAGATTAGCCCTGCAGGGCTTGGCACGTGGATCTTGTCACCCTATTAGCTGATGCTCCTTGGCCTCTTTCTCTGTGGCCAGACCTCCTTTCCAAAGGTGCGCTGTTCCACCCCACTTTACCGGAGCTGCATTTGACGGCATGGCTGTTGAAACCACAATACTGAAGTCTCACGGCTTGTCGGATTCAGTCATCTGGACCATGATTCAGGCACTTAAGCCACAATCCTCATGGATCTATTAACGCACCTGAAAGGCCTTTTTTTGCCTGGGCTGAGTTCCAATGGTTTCACCCCTTGGTATGTTCAATTCCTAGGGTGTTTCTTTTGTTCAGTCAGGCCTGGAGCTTGGGCTTGGCATTTCTTCCCTGAGAGGGCAGATTTCTGCCCACTTGGTTCTGTTCCAGCACAATCTGGCTTCCCGCCCTCAGTTCAAAACCTTTTTGCAGGGGGTCACTTGTTCCATCCCACCAGTTCGTAGGCTTTTCAAACCATGGGATTTAAATCTTGTTTTGAAGGCCATGTAGCCTTCACCGTTTGAACTTTTATGGGAAGTGTCCCTGCGTTTGCTTTCATGAAAAGTGGCCTTCTTGGTGGCCATTACTTCCATCCACCGAGTGTCTGAACTGGCAGCTCTGTCTTGTAAATCCCCTTTCCTGGTACTCCATAAGGACAAGGTTGTGTCACGACCTGTTCCCTCATTTCTCCCTAAGGTGGTTTTTTCGTTCCATATCAATGAGGACATAGTTTTGCCCTCTTTTTGTTCCACCCCCCTCATCCCAGAGAGTGGTCGTTACATTGTTTAGATGTTGTTAGGGCTGTTTGGATCTACCTCTCGGCACCGAACCCTTTAGGTACTGTAATGCCCTCTTTGTCATTCCAGAGGGTCCGCACAGGGTCCTGGCGGCCACTAAGGCCACCATTGCTGGATTCGGTCTGCAATTTCAGAAGTCTTAACACCAAAAAGACTCCTGAACAATACATTGCACCAGGTATTCAAAAACTGTATCATATACCTTCCAAAATAATTAAAGGGCAATATCACTCAAAGTATAATACAAAAACAAAAAATGAGGACGTTACACCCATGGTCATAAAATTTATAAATTTTATTTTGAATATATATAAAATATATCTCAAAAATTACCATCAATAACAGTTATATATATAACTCTACATAAAGGGACGATAGCCAAACGGTAGCAGAAAGGCAAGTTCATGGGATAAATAGTAAACTAATCTTACACACACATATATCATTAAGTATCCCACTGATATATCATGTTAAACAAAGTAAGACCGTGCAGCAAAGGTTGTATTAATATTACATTTTAAAAGGAAATCCAATTACCCATAATAAAGTGCACTGTATCAGCTTGCTTCTGCACCCCAATGCACATTTCGCCTCTACTTCATCAGGGGAGCTTTTTTTCTATTCCCATTTGACATTTTCTCTTTGGAGTCCGACTATGGTTTATCGTCTTTGCTACGGGTTTTGTACCAACTGAAATGCCTGGCATCAGTATGGGGGATATAGTCGATCAGGGCGGATCCAACATGTTTGGTTCCGCCCAGTGTCAGTCTCCTAGGGCAACAGCCTATACCCAAGGTGCTCCCCAATGAATCAGACAAGAAAAAGATTTTACAGTAAGTACAAAAATCCAAATATTTTTCCATTCACAAGTATGTGATATTGGATCATAATAAATAAATGACCAAGTCTAATATTTTTTACTCTTTTGTTAAATTTGGTTCTCTTTATTTACTTTTAGGACTAATGCAAAAATTTGATGTAGTTTTATGTCAAATGTATGCAAAAATATAGAAAATTCTGAAGGGTTCACAAATTTTGAAGCATCACAGTCCGCAATGAGGCACCATTGATAAGAATAGTTATGGAGGAGTTTGTATGTGTACACCTTTTTCCTGTATGTGAGTGACTTCACATGATTTACATGTAGTGTTATATGTGACTGCATAAATTGTCAACACTGTACCATGTAATATACCAGAACACCCAATGGTGAAGTATAATTTGTGTGCAGTCTTTTTTCATTTGTGTTACTCCTCCATATGTAATCAGGCAGGAGGGTGATCGGACACAGACTGGACACGTGCTGGGACTCCCAGACCGACCAGGAACAGTTATAGCTCCAGACCGAGATCTACCTACACCTGCATTTCTTTTACTGAGGCTGATCACACATCTGTCAATGTTCCTGGGATCAGAAGTAGACTCACAGGTAATCTAGAAAATTCCCAATCAAAATGATGTGCACTTTCAGAGAAAGTTTTATAGGTTGCAGTGGGAGAAGCATCTAAAGTTGTATTTTGTATATGGAGGAAGTAAGTTAAAATCCACTGACCTTACTGCATGCAAAAACTCTCAAAGTCTAATCTACTGTTCTCTTCTATAACAGAATATTTCGCATATTGTGAAGCCAACTGTTCCAGATGTTACAAGTTTTCTTTTTGGGCACATAGAAAGAGATCTAGAATATCTGAAGAACACTCTTGGAAAAAGTGCCGATGACACCACTACTATTGTGCATCTGGTACTTTGTCAAATGATAAATCTTGATCAGCGTGAACAATGTAAGTTAGTATTTTATATAATGTATGTAACCTTTTTTCAACAAAAATTATACTGTAAATATTTTCTATATTTGCTTTTCATTTTGACCATGACAAGCAGTGTTCAAGTGCTTTGTAAATGGTTATTCATTTACAGTAGATGAAGTATAGTAATACAACAGTATTTTCAACCTCCCCATGCCTAGTACTCTCAACTTAAAAAGATTCACCCAAGTACCCCCAAAGCTATGGTTATTTGTAGCCTCAAGTAAAAATGCTCAGCCAGCAGTGTGTTACACTGCACTGGGTAATGCACATTCATGCATAAAGCAGTCACAAATAATAAAACACCAAAGGTACATAGCAATACATTTCTGGTAAACCCACACCTGTTTCAAGAATGTGGTCCCCTGAGACTTTATCCTACAGCCAAAGTATGTATGGCTCACTCCATTCACTTCTATGGGAGTTCAATGTATAGCTGAGCACAGGCTTAGTGCCATCCTTACCTTCAGTTCAAGGTACATTTAAAGTAAAGTAAAATTACATTGACACTTTCTCCACATATGTGCATGGAAGTCCTTCATTAAATCAATAAGGGGCAAGGAAACACTTGCTTGACTCTTTCTATCACTTCCCATTTATGCATGTGAAAAGTATCAGTGGAGCCCCACTATCAATAAGTGGTGGAAGTCTAAGCACTCCCATCAGTTCAACATTAACCCCTTTTTTATACAGCAATTTATGTTCACATAACCAGCATAGTTCAGCTATAATTTAAAGGGGTTGTCTCACTACAAAAATTAGCTTTCAACATGTAGAGAACGTTAAATCAATTTTTTTCCAAATGCATTCCACTTTTGATATTACCTTTTTCAGGTGATAAGAGATTTTATCTGCTCTGAGTGTCCACAGGTTTATCTGGTTGCCATCCTGCTCTCCCATACCTAATTATAGAGAGAGTGATGTCACCAGGACAGCCAGCAGCTGAAGAACAGAGTGTGTTCTTTCTAACAAACAAAGGAGATGAATTACTTTTGATTGTTTACTTTGAGCTCTGAAGTCCTCTTCACTTTAGATTATATCTTTCGCAAATACGGAATTAACCATGCAGTATAAAAGACAAGTTAGCTTTACTTAGTGGATCAGAATAAATCTGACGATACCAAATTTATATGGTTTTCATCCCTCTTACAATTTTTTTTTTTTTCAAATGAAAATGTAGAAAAAAATAAATACAAATCTGCTTTGTATACATATTTTTTGAAACAATTATTTTTCCCACAATGGAGCTGTATGACAACTTTTTGATAAGTCAACTTTTGGTTTTGAATTTTAAATTACTTTTTAATCAATTTTATATAATTGTTTGAGGAAACAAAACCTAAATTAAAAAGGTAATTCCAACACTGGCTATTTTTGTATGGGTTTCACCATGGGAACAAATAAGGTTATTTCTCGTCCATATCATTGGGGAACATAGCACCTTGAGTATAGTAAAGCACACAAGAAGAATATATAGAGAGTCAGCTCACCTATTTTACAGGATGTTTTGAAAAGTCCCAGGCGCACTTCCTTTGCTCCAGCAGCAATTGGTAGGCATGTAATAGAAGTACGGTGAAGACAGCGCACACAGGACCAACCGTAAAGTAAAAACATCCAATATTTATTATATCCAAAAATGTTTAAAAATCATGGAAGCATATATGGAGGGACATATATCAAAAAGAAGCGCACTCTTGAAAGGTCTATCTTTTTGATATATGTCCCTCCATATATGCTTCCATGATTTTTAAAGATTTTTGGATATAATAAATATTGGATGTTTTTACTTTACGGTTGGTCCTGTGTGCGCTGTCTTCACCGTACTTCTATTACACACCTTGAATATAGGCCTTCACCCTAGGAGGCTTACACAAAGCAGAAAACAAACGTTCTGCTCCACCTGGATGAACTATATCCCTCCTACTAGTACCAGGTTACTAAATTTTAATCTAGTGTCTGTAGGAGGTGATGGAGTTTCTCCTCACCTGTTAAGGGGGTCGTCAGTCTGTTTGCCATGTGACGGTGATCCTCCCTGCAATCTCCCTGCAGCTAAACAAATTTTTGGCTTTCTGACAGTTGTTTAGCTGTCTGCTACTCCTTATGTCCCGGTCACCTGTCCTCAATTACCGCCTCCACAGTTTCTTCTTGGATTTCGGTAACCCGATTTGAGGGTGCCTGGTTCCAAACGGAGGATTCTGCATATGCCTGAAGAAGTAGAATATGCAGGTTTCCCTGTGTTCCCTTTGGGGTGGCTCATACGGTGAATATAATTGCTTTTTCACTGCTGTTGCTGCGCTGCGTTTTTGCACTGCGCTCTATTTTTCACTCTCTTCCCCCCCCCACACTTTGAGTGTCATATTTTTTACTCACCCTTCTCGGTGCTGCTTGCGGTACTGCAGCGGTACCACTGCAATACCACATGTCCTGCCGCTACCATCATTTTTTTCTTTGCCTGGGATCTCCACTTCACCTCAAGGGTGCTGCAGGTACCTTCCAGTTCTCTCTTCAACCTCTTACTTACTTTCCTAGGTCGCATTACTGATTTATTCCCTGGGTTTTCTGTGACCTAGGCTGGATCTAAACACGCTCTGGGCCAACCTCCAGGCCTCTATCCCCTCCTAGGATGTGGGAAGGGTCTCAGAAGCCCAGGCTTTTTCTGTGCTAGAGTTTGGATGCCATCTTTGGCGGCAAAACACTTAAGTGTTTCTCCAACTGTAGTTCCTGCTTTCTTCTGAAGGACAAAGCACCTGAGTGTGGTAAGCTAGAAATCTGGGCCATTTACCTCCTTCGCCCCACGTTCCCTCCTAATTTAATATGTTCCTTTCCAAGGACGAGACACTAAAACAACCTAGCCCCAAAGCAGTGGCAACCTTTTTTGTCTTCTCCCGTTGCCACAAAAAGTCTGCGTGCAGTAAGTCTAGCACACTCTGCTGTACTCTTTGCATTGCTCCCAAGCCAACCGCCACAGGGCCCAACCCCTCCTGTAAGGAGTTGGCGGCCCTGGAATGGGTTTGGTCCCTCTCACTAGTGTCCAGACTATTCCAGGTTATGGTCACGGCCATAGAGTTTCTACACAGCCCCTTCTGGGGACCCCTCTGACTCCAAGCCAGACAGGGATGATGGAATGGTAGCTGCTGTTCAAGTCCTTACTTGGGCTGTCAGAGGCTCCCTGCATATTAAGGATGAATATGTCTATCCCTCTCAGGAGGAAGTTTCCTTTAAACGCAGCACACGTCAGCGTTTGGTGTTCCCTACTCATGCAGAGTTTGAGGAACTTGTTTCCAGAAAGTGGAAGCATCCTGACAGGCAAAGTTTATTTTCTATCAGGCGGCTAAATACACTTTTTTCCTTTTCCTGAAGAATTAATGGCTAAGTGGTCGGGTGTTCCCTGTCTCATGCCTTTCTAAGAGCACTTCCATTTCTATCTTGGATGTGGCTGAGCTCAAAGTCCACACTGAAAACAGTTTAATGCCTTTTGAAAATCTATTTTTGAGGCCTCTGGGGCGGCGCTGCAACTTGATTTTGCTTTTTCCTGGGTTAGCAAGGCCTGTAGAGTCGGTCTCAAACAGCTTCAGCAAGGGCTTTCATCTGGCGCCTCAATAGAGAATGTGTTGGAGCTTGTATGCCAACTTTTTTATGCCTCTAAATTTCTCTATGAGGCCTCGCTTGAATCCGCATGCTTGGCCACCAGAGCATCTGCTAACTCGGTGGCTGTGCGGCTCTCTCTTTGGTTGAAGTCCTGGGCAAGTGATGCAACCTCCAAAAGGACTGTTACTGTCCTTCTCTGGTAACAGACATTTTGGTAAACGTCTGGACGAGATAATCTCAGAGGCTACGTGTGGCCGCAGTTCCATTCATCCTCAGAATCCTCCTGAGCAGCAGTTGTCTCGTAAGCGCCATTTTCAGTGTACTTTTTATTGGTACCAGTTTGGAATACATGCGTCTTTTTTGATAAATTTTATACCAAATCATGGAGGACGTGGCATTTGCATTTTTTTCTTCGACAGCGTTCAGCGTATGGGATAAATTTTGTTATATTTTAATAGATCGGACTTCTACAGACGTGACAATACCAAATATGTGTAACTTTTTTATTATTATTCTTTATTTGTAAAATGGCAACATGAGGGTGATTTGAACTTTTAATATGTATTTTTTTACACATTAAAATAGATATATATATATATTGTTTTTACTTTAAGGGTATGTTCACACAGCTTATTTGGACGCTGTTTTGGACGAGGCTTTCGGAGCGTTTCCTCACCAAAAACAGCGTCCAAAATGCCTCCAAAACGGCCCAGTTCAATAGATTCCTATTTAAAACCTCGTTGTAGTTCACACATGACGAGGTTTTTACGCGCTTCTTTGGAAGCGCTGAAAAAGAAGTGCCATGTCAATTCTTGAAGCGCGTTTCTTGGCGCAGTTTTTGACCTGGCTATGAATTTGTATGGGTGAAAACCTCGTCCAAAACCTCGTCCAAAACCTTGCCGAGAAATGCCTCGAAAACCTCTTCTGAAGAAGCGTCTTTCAGGCAAAGTTTTGGATTCTGTTTTGGGAGCAGAAACGCTCCGAAAACCACTTTAGAAAACCACATCAAATAACCCTTGTGAACATATCCTAATTTTGAGTCCCCCTAGGGTACTTCATTGCTAGGGGGCACAATTGCTTATACAGCCTAATGCATTGTAATACAGTGCATTAGGTTGTACAAAGATGGCGGTTTTACTACTTCCTGCATTCAGGACAAATTGGAGATGGGACAGCTTACAGAAAGGGAGCCCAGTAAGCAAGGAGTTACAGTTAAGACAAGAAAGTATAAGGGCAACAATTAGAATTTGAGGAGCAGTGTCAGACTGAGATGCCTAGGGTCCACAGGTGAAGTTAATTTTAGGGGCCCATCAGTTGAGTTGTTTCTGGGCCCACCGGTGGAGTTTATTTTGGGGTCCCACCCTATAACTACTGTAAATCACTGTACATGCTTACTATACTCTGCCTCCAGCTTTTTGCCTCCCTTTCTCTGCTTTTCTGCCTCTCCCGACAATATATATGCAGTTAAAAAGCAACTCCAGGTCTGCTACGCTCAAGGGCCCACCCACGGTTTACCTTGTTTCTCTGTGAGCCAGTCCGAACCTGTTGAGTAGTTTCTGCAGTAAGAAAAGGACAGATTCTGGAGATGTTTTTGAGGTGCAGATTACAAGAACGGGCAAGGGATTGAAAATAAGGAGTGAATGAAAGAGTGAAATCTAGTATAACCCCAAGAGCCCTAGTATGCCTTCTGCTTAGAAGTTATGGTAGTGCAACACACTGAAACAGAAATAGCAGGATTGGGTTGGTTATTAGATGGTGGAATGAAAAGAAGTTTAGCTTTAATGAGGTTTGGTTTCAGGTAGTGGGGACATGTCAGAGACAGCAGACAGACAGTCACTGGTGTTTTGTAGCAGAACATGAGTGATTTCACAGGAAGAGGTCATCTTTGAGTGTCATCAGCATAAAGATGTTCTGAAAGCCAAATCTGCTGATACTTTGACCAATAGGGACTTTGTAGAGTGAATATAGGAGAGGACCTAGAACTGATCCCTAAGGAACCCCAACAGCGAAAGGAAGAGAAGTGATGTATCCGAAGAATGAGAAACTAAATGAGGTGTCAGAGAAGTAGGATGAGAACCAAGAGAGCTTAAAAGGGTTTTCCTATCTTTTCTTCACAGCCAGCTTCAGTCTACCATCTCCTGTTCAGGCTGTAGGTGATGGGGAGATCTGTTCCAAATGGTAGTCTCTAGAGAGAGCGCAGGATCAGTGTTTGGGCTAAAGAAAATGGAAGTCTTTATTTCAGGCCAAATGAAAAACAAATGAAACACCACAATTTGAATTCAACAGCATACAAAAATAAAACTAAAAAAAGCACACAGTCCTTATCTGTACCTCAATGGTTCTGGTCAGGCACAACTCTGCTGCCAATTATTCAATCTTGCCTGTTGGCGATGTAGTGTAGTCTGGGCCCAGTGGTAGTGCCAGCCTTCCAGCCACTCGTAATGCACACTTCACCTTTTCACCACTCAGCCCAGCAGTCCACTGCAGGGTGAGGCTGGGAACCAGCCCCAGCTCACCTGACTTTCCAAGCCTATATAGGCCACACAAACCTTGGCCTGGAATGTGGGAGCAATCATCCCATCCAGCTCTTTGACTGCTCGAGAAAAAAGCCGACCTTGATTTAGCTGCATTGCAGCTGTACTAAAACTTCCAATGTGTTTCAGCGGCCTATTGCTGCTGACACTGACAATAATTGGCTTTCACTTTACGGAGGCTAGGCACCCCAGTGACATGAATCTAATGTACACAATAGCATGTTGATCTCCCTACAGTGGTTTTACAGCAGTGACTGACATTTCAGATCTGCTATTTCAAGCTGAATATGTTAGACGGACATTGGTGATGAAGGCTTTAACAGCAATGCTGAAGCAGAGAGAAATAGTGATTTAAAACTTTAGATGCCATGGCAATTGTCGACGTGGTGTCTATATAAAAGAGAAACAGTGCCACGCACCTTTTCTCACTCTGATTGGCATCCCGTCTCGAGATCTCGTGAAGGCTTCCATTGCCGCCATGTCTGCTATTCTAACATTTCCTGCTCCAGAACCACTATCTGTGCACACCCTTCTTCAAGCATTACAGTGTAAAAAAAATAAAGTTGTCAAAATCTAAATAAGATTAAAAAAATTAAAAGTTCAAATTACCCCCTTTTGCCATTTCACAAATAAAAAAGTTATACCTAATTGGTATTGTGCATCCGTAAAAGTCTGGTCTATTAGAATATAACATCATTTATTCTGTATGGTAAACACCGTAGAACAAAAAAAATTCCAAACACCAAAATTGGAGTTTTTTTGTCATTTTGTGTCTCCTAAAAATGATACCAATAAAAAGGTACACTTCAGCCCACAAAAAAATGCGTCCTCACTCAGGTCCATAGGGGCAAGTACAAAAAAGTTATTGATTACAGAAAATGGCGCTGCAGCACAAATTTAAAAAATAGAAAATATTTGGATTTTTTTATGGTATTGCTGGAATAGTATTAACAGATAACACATAATTTATACTTAAGCGTGAACGCTATAAAAATAAAATACCTGCAAATCTGGCACAAGTATATTTTTTTCACATTTCACCCCACTTAGAATTTTATTTTGCAGTTTCCCATTATATTATATGTTACAGTGAATGACACCATTAGAAAGTAGATCTTGTCGTACAAAATAAAAGTCCTCGTATGTCTATGTAGATGGGAAAAATAAAAAAGTTATGGGTCTTGGATGGCAGGGAGGAAAACATTTAGAACAATATTATCATGACCAGGAAGGGGCTAAAAGAAGAAGACTGCATTTAACATTCCTAGTAAGTTGCTCCGAATAGCCATTCCATCTGTGCTAGTTTAATGCATTTGACATCATTTTCACAATTTTTCCCTGACACTCTAGCAATATCTCATATATTAACAGGGCTTGTACACGCTGACGAAGTTTGGTCAACGAAAGAAACGAGAAACAACTGGGAGAAACACTTTGCATCAGTTGTTATTGAACCTGTGCTGAAGGTAAAAAATCTTTGCATTATAGGCTAATCCTATCCAGTATTATAATAGATGCCATACACAACCTGAAGTGGTTTTCATATACAATAGGCACCTACTTAGAGGGTCACTATTGTTATAATGATTTATTTAATAAAGAAATTACATTTCCCTGGAAAGATACAATGACTGCTGTAACTAAGAGGGATCCCAAAAGGAGGAGCAGCCTCTATATTACCTCCATACAGTTGAAACCAGATGTTTACATACACTACATAAAAAGACACATATGCATGTTATTCCCACTATCTGACATGAAATCATAATAAACTTTACCTGTTTTAGGTCAATTAGGATTCACAAAATTATTTACATTTGCCAAATGCCAGAATAATGAGAGAGAAGTTGAAAAGTCGAAAGTTTACAACTATGAACATGATGCTGCGGGTGGCAGCATCATGTGGTGGGGTTGTTTTGTTGCAGGAGGGACTGGTGCACTTCACAAAATAGATGGCATCATGAGGAAAGAAGATTATATGGCAACACTGAAGCAACATTTCAAGACATCATCCACGAAGTTAAAGCTTGGGCGGAAATGGGTTTTCCAAATGGACAATGACCCAAAGCATACTGCCAAACTGGTTACAAAGTGGCTTAAGAATAACAAAGTTAATGTTTTGGAGTGGCCATCACAAAGCCCTGATCTCAATCCAATTGAAAATGTATGGGCAAAGCTGAAAAGGCGACCTACAAACATGGCTCAGTTAAATCAGTTCTGTCAGGAGGAATGGGCCAAAATTCCTCCCAACTATTGTGAGAAGCTTGTGGAAGGATATCCAAAACATTTGACCCAAGTCATACAGTTTAAGGGCAATGCTACCAAATACTAATGAAATGTATGTAAACTTTTGACTTTGCAGAAAGTGATAAAAATGCCTTAAAAATTCTCTCACTCTCATTATTCTGACATTTGGCAAATTATAAATAATTTTGGCAATCCTAATTGACCTAAAACAGGTAAGGGTTATTCTGATTTCATGTCCGATAGTGAGAAAAACATGCATGTGTGTCTTTTTATACAGTGTATGTAAACTTCTGGTTTCAAGTGAATGACTTAAAAAAGGGTTGAACTTGGCATATGTATTGAGTGATTTTGTGCTTTGAGTGTTTCAAGGGCGTTGCTTCAACGAAAAACATTAGTGTTGACTTGTTTGCACCAGGATGCTGTTTTTTTTAATTGTTTCCAATAAAACCTTCAGATTTTATGGCTGGAAGTTTACCGTCATTCAGCTGCTCTCATTGAGTGTTTTTGACCATTTTTTATACATGCAGAATTTAGAAAAGAATCTTGTGACTGTGAATAATTGCATCAGCAGAGATGAGAGAATAAGCACAAATCCCATAGTAAGGATTGTGTACGATGACCCACAGAAAAGTGGAGAAAGACTGCAGTTGCCACAGAACAGTTATTTACATTGTTCCAAAATATGGAGTTGCAGAGAAAGGATCTCCATAGAGTATTTAATGCACATCCTTCAGCAGAAAGATGGGAAGGACAATTTGCCACTATTATGGAAGTTCTTGGAGAAGGTAAGATGTTAAACTTATGGTTTTATATTATTAAAGTTAATAGCTGTTTCTAGATGGATACAGGCTCTAGTATGTGCTGCCATCTTCAGACCTGAAATATTTTTAAATATTACCATTTATCACAGGCTCCGCATTGAGCTTACACCTTAGGTATGTGTTGGGAGGGTTTTCCTACCTATACCTCTGATGAGAGGCTGTAACATATTCCAATAACCATACAATGGGATACTTTGCCCATAAATTCTATTCTAAAAAAAAAAAATATATATTACACGGGGTAAATGTTTTCCTTATTGTGTCTCTTGCATAGAAAAGAGTAAAAAATATGTGCCAAGGCATACTGGCCCAGTATATGTAAAAAAAACAAAAAAACAAACAACTCTTTTGGCATACACTCAGTCAGTGTTAGAGGAGTGTGAGAGGTTGGAGGTGTATTAGAAATGTTCTCAAAGTATACTCCTGATGTGCCTGAAAATGAGTTGTGAATAAAGCCTTATAGTAATTAATATACACTTAAAAGTTTCAGTACATTACCATGCCAGAACATATGTTAACATGTATGAATCTTTAACCTAAGAAATACAGTTTACCGAGATAGATTCTTAATGATGCCTACTGTCGAAAGAAAACTTTGGGCCCACATTTCATTTTTTCACGTCATATTTTTGGACTTAACACAATCCATTCACTTGCATGCATGGTGAATGCAGGCTGTTGGATACAGCTGGTAATCGCTACTAGTGGCCAGGAGACCGCTACAATCCTAGCCATTCAACCTTTTAGAAGCTGCTGTAAATGCATGTCTAAATGATTAGAGAATTGGGTCGTAGTCCGTTGCAGCACCTGACATCCCCCCTCTTCCACGCCACCAACTCGTGGTGCCATTTTGATGCCATTTGATTGCCATGGCAACTGGAGGCCTAATTAATGACTCCACACTTACCAAGGTTTTACACCTATTTCACACTGTCACAGGCAGGGTGTTATAGGAGATGAATGGAATGCCTATATACGGCATTTATTCACTGTATATTCGCTAGTAAAAGCAATTGCATATTCAAGTCCCAAGGAGGGAATTCAAGATACTCTAAAACAAATATAACAAAAGGTTTAAAAAAAGAATATTAAAAGTTCAAAACAACTCCTCTTTGTCATGTTACAAATAAAAAAACTAAAAATAAGTTACACATATTTTATATCTCTACGTCTGTAAAATTTAGCGCTATTTAAATATTACATCATTTATCCTGTACGGTGAAAGAGAAAAAAATATTTCCAATAATTTGGTTTTTTGGTCATTTTGCATTCCCCAAAAAATTGGAATAAAAATTGATCAAAAAGCTACATCTATCTCAAGGTTTTACCAATAAAAACTACACTTTAGCATGCAAACAATAAACCCTCACTCAGGTCCATAGATTGAAAAACTAAAAAAAATAATTTAAGTACTTAAACATGATGAAAACACTACAAATCTGGTATTACCGAAATTGTACCAACCTGCGGAATACATTTCATCTATACTGAACAATGAACTTCATAAAGACAAACCTCCCTCAAAAATGGCTCAATTGATTTTTTTCATGTTCCACCCCACCTCGAAGTTTTGCGGCTTTCCTAGTATATTACAGGTCAGACCTGGGCAAAGTACGGCCCCCGGCCGCATCCGGCCCGCCAGCTCGTCGGATGCGGCCCACGGCGTACGCTGCCCAGGTCGCTAATAGTAGCGCTGACAGCCCTTCCGTGGCCGGGTATTGCTGAGAGGCCGCCGCGGGCCGTCAGCGCTACTATTAATGGTGAATTAGGCAGCGACGCGATGAACTCCGCTCACCGCGCCGCTGCCTCTCCTGGGCGCACACACAGTAATAACTCTGTGCGTGCCCAGGAGCTGACGGAGGAGGACTCCCGGCGCCGGCGGCATGACGTCATCACGTCACCAGCCCGGGAAGCTCCTCGGACAGAAGATGAGCGCGCTCGGCCGGGAAGCAGGTAAGCCAAGGTGAGTATCAGTGTTTGTTATTTTTAATTTTGGTCATAAAGCTATATACCTGCCTGTGAGAAGCCCTAACTAGCTATATACCTGCTTGTGGGAAGCAGCTATATACCTGCCTGTGGGAAGCAGCTATATACCTGCCTGTGGGAAGCCCTAACTAGCTATATACCTGCTTGTGGGAAGCCCTAACTAGCTATATACCTGCCTGTGGGAAGCCCTAACTAGCTATATACCTGCCTGTGGGAAGCAGCTATATACCTGCTTGTGGGAAGCCCTAACTAGCTATATACCTGCCTGTGGGAAGCCCTAACTAGCTATATACCTGCCGGTGGGAAGCCCTAACTAGCTATATACCTGCCTGTGGGAAGCCCTAACTAGCTATATACCTGCCTGTGGGAAGCCCTATCTATATACCTGCTTGTGGGAAGCCCTAACTAGCTATATACCTGCCTGTGGGAAGCCCTATCCAGCTATATACCTGCCTGTGGGAAGCCCTAACCAGCTATATACCTGCCTGTGGGAAGCCCTATCCAGCTATATACCTCCCTGTGGGAAGCCCTATCCAGCTATATTTCTGCCTGTGGGAAGCCCTATCCAGCTATATACCTGCCTGTGGGAAGCCCTATCCAGCTATATACCTGCCTGTGGGAAGCCCTATCCAGCTATATACCTGCCTGTGGGAAGCCCTATCCAGCTATATACCTGCCTGTGGGAAGCCCTAACTAGCTATATACCTGCCTGTGGGAAGCAGCCATATCCCAGCCTGTGGGAAGCGGCTATATACATGCCAGTGGGAAGCCCTAACTAGCTATATACCTGCTTGTGGGAAGCAGCTATATACCTGCTTGTGGGAAGCAGCTATATACCTGCTTGTGGGAAGCAGCTATATACCTGCCTGTGGGAAGCCCTAACTAGCTATATACCTGCTTGTGGTAAGCAGCTATATACCTGTCAGTGGGAAGCAGCTATATACCTGCCTGTGAGAAGCCCTAACTAGCTATATACCTGCTTGTGGGAAGCCCTAACTAGCTATATACCTGCCTGTGGGAAGCCCTAACTAGCTATATACCTGCCTGTGGGAAGCAGCTATATACCTGCTTGTGGGAAGCCCTAACTAGCTATATACCTGCCTGTGGGAAGCCCTAACTAGCTATATACCTGCCTGTGGGAAGCCCTAACTAGCTATATACCTGCCTGTGGGAAGCCCTAACTAGCTATATACCTGCCTGTGGGAAGCCCTATCTATATACCTGCTTGTGGGAAGCCCTAACTAGCTATATACCTGCCTGTTGGAAGCCCTATCCAGCTATATACCTGCCTGTGGGAAGCCCTATCCAGCTATATACCTCCTGTGGGAAGCCCTATCCAGCTATATACCTACCTGTGGGAAGCCCTATCCAGCTATATTTCTGCCTGTGGGAATCCCTATCCAGCTATATACCTGCCTGTGGGAAGCCCTATCCAGCTATATACCTGCCTGTGGGAAGCCCTATCCAGCTATATACCTGCCTGTGGGAAGCCCTATCCAGCTATATACCTGCCTGTGGGAAGCCCTATCCAGCTATATACCTGCCTGTGGGAAGCCCTATCCAGCTATATACCTGCCTGTGGGAAGCCCTATCTAGCTATATACCTGCCTTTGGGAAGCCCTATCTATATACCTGCTTGTGGGAAGACCTAACTAGCTATATTCCTGCCTGAGGGGAGCTGTACCTATCTATATTCCTGCCTGAGGAGAGCTGTACCTATCTATATTCCTGCCTGAGGAGAGCTGTACCTATATATATTCCTGCCTGAGGAGAGCTGTACCTATCTATATTCCTGCCTGAGGGGAGCTGTATCTATATACCTGCCTGCGGGGAGCTGTATCTATCTATATACCTGCCTGCGGGGAGCTGTATCTATCTATATACCTGCCTGCGGGGAGCTGTATCTATCTATATACCTGCCTGCGGGTACCTATATCTATATACTTGACTGACTGAGGGGAGCTGAATATACCTGCCAGACTGAGGGGACATACATCTACATACCTACCTTACTGAGGAGAGCTGTATATACCTGCCTTACTGTGTACCATGAGTAAAGGCAGTTATATAGATGCATCCGCAGTAAGTTTCCACAAAAATAATCCTCCAAAAAACGATTTTTTCCCCGTTCACCCTATGTTTTTATTAGTCCGGCCCTCCAAAAGCATCGCACTTTCTCATGCGGCCCCATGGGAAAATTAATTGCCCACCCCTGTTATAGGTTATGGTCAGTGATACCATTAAAAAGTTATGGCTCTCGGAAGGTGAGGAGCAAAATTTTGTGTCCTCATAGATATTGGTGGCCATCCAAGGGGCCACCATTTAAAAGCAGAGCAAAGAAAAAAGAAACAAATTGTACCAGTGCTTTCCTACCAATATGTTGACAGAAGGAAAAGAAGAAAAAGTTAATAAAAGTAAAAAAAGTTTCGCAGACATAAATTCTCCTACAAAGTCTTATTTTAAAAGAGAACAATAAAAACATAAAAAGCTATAGATAATGAAAAAATATACTGTATGTATTCCGTTTGTGTGTATGGATTAGTATCACCATGGCCTTGTCTATGTTTTTTGCTCATCCTGCTTCCTGAACAGACATAATAAATAAAATAAAATGTAGTATATACCCCAAAATAGGGCCAGTGAATATTTTAATTCAATCTGAACAACACAAACCCTCATACAACTCTGACAACAACTAAATATAAATTTTATAGCAGCACAAAAAAGTAGTAAATCAAAAAACGATACATTTAATGTTGGCATAATCATAGTGATTAGTGTTGTACTTTAGGCTTTGCTTGTTAGAAATTACCGTATTTTTCAGACTAAAAGACGCACCGAACTATAAGGCCATGTCAACACGGCTTATTCACGCCGGATTTGCAAGCCGGATTGCGCTCGCAATTCCGGCGTGAATAAGGGGGGGCGGGCGGCAGCGTTGCCCTCCGACCCCATAGACTTCCATTATTCACGGCGCGTATTGCGCATGGATAATGTGCATGTCACTTTCTCCCCGCCCGGCGGATACGCCGAGTGGGGTGGAGCGACGGAATCCACTGTTCCTATGAGAACAGTATTACCGTAATACTGCGACGGATTGGGCGCCGTACTGCAGCGCAAATCCGGCGCGGTGTACGGCGCCCAATCCGTGGCGAAATAAGCCGTGTGAACACGGCCTAAGACACATCTAGGTTTTAGAGGGGGAAAATAGGAAAAAAAATTTGAAGCAAAAATTCTGGCCTGACGTATAGTTTTTATTGGTACCGTTTTGGAATAGATCCAGTTCTTATGGGACGTGAAATGACCAAAAAACCACAATTTTAGTGTTTGAATATTTTTTTGTTCTACAGTGGTGTACGGGATAAATAATGTCAGATTTTAATAGATCGGACTTTTACAGTGATACTGATTATATGTCACTTTTTAATATGTAAAACGGCATAGGAGGGAGTGACAAACTTTATTAATATTTTTTTTTTTAACTTTTTTTTACTTTCATACTTAGTTTTCTTATAGTAGAATGCATTATCCTATATACAGCAGTACTACTCTACTGCTGTACATAGGTTTTTCATTCATTACCTATTACACCCTGCCATGGGTAGGGTGTATTAAGTGTACATACATGGCACCTACAGAAGCCTGCATGAGGCTTCAGCTGTCATGGCAACCAATCTTCCCCCCCCCTTCAATCACATTGCGGGTGGGTGATCAGAGGGAGAAGCGGTGCATAACACCACTCCACATTCAGCTGGCGGCTGCTGTCTGTTGCAACGACCGGCCGCCAGCCGCATCGTGCCGCTGCGCTGATTGCCCGCACTGAGCCACCGAGCCGCAGCTGCTGATTGCCCGCACTGAGCCACAAAGTGACTGCGCCGGACCACCGTGGCCGCTGCGCTGAGTGGCCACACTAAACTATCTCGGGCCACCTGGAGACTGCTGTGTTACAATGCTCACAGAAGCCAGCAGCGGTGTTTAACCCTTTCAATCCCTCATCTGGCTTCCCACAGCATCCCTCCTCTCCAGTCTTCTGGTATATTTGGACTATAAGACGCACCCCTGTTTTCCCCCCTAATTTGAAAATACGGTAGTCACTGTCTTTTTTAAGATTTTATGCCTTCTGGCCTAGCCTCAGCCGAGGGTTATAACTGAGCCAATTTGGCTTCTGACCTGTGTCCAATCTGTGACTGAGGCAGGGTATTTAAACCTCTTACTTCTCCTCTTGCCTGTGATTGCTCTTCGTGTCCTGTCTCCTATTTCTTTACCTGCTCTCTGAGTACATTTTCTTAAGCAGAGTAAAAAAAAGAAGTGGACATTACAATATTATTTGGAGGGAAAGTTCAATATATCAAGAAAACTATTTTATAATACTCAAACTGCACCTCCACAAAATTAAATTTTTTAAAAGAAATAATAATAGAATAATACAAAAAATAGACAGCTCAGTTGAAAGCATTTAAAAACATATAATAAGGTAACTATCCCTGGTCTTATATGATAACACTATACAGGTATCACAAAAAAGGTGTATCCTACAAACGTTAACATAAAGCAGAGCAGTGCAATGTCAAAGTAATATGCAAGATACAATAGAGGGTACAGCATATACTATAAGGGTAGTGTCCCCAATCTGCAGCTTCCTTAGAGCACATGGCATAACGCTTGGGGACCTTGGGACCTCTTCACTAACATGTGTCTGGCATTATTATGGCGATATCCTTATCCTATATACCCTCTACTTTAGTTAGCATTTTGACATCAATGCTTTATACTAATGTTTGTAAGATGTAATATTTTAAGGTTTTTGTATACACCTTTTTGTAATAGGTATATAGTGTTATCCAGTGTCTTATAAGACTGTGGACATGTACTTAATATCAACTGAGATCTATTTTTTGCTTTATTATACCCTTAATAAAATTAGATTTTTGTGGAGATGAAGTTTGTTTCCACATGTCTTTCTGTTTCTTTAAGTATTACTGGGTATATTTCCTGAGTCACGACTCTGGACTATCTTCTGTTAACTCTCCTGCTCCTCAATTCATGGCATTTGACCAGTAGTTTGTTTCTTGACAATGATTTGTTTGGTCTTTTTTTTCCCTTTGTCTTGTACCGTCTCTATTTCCTTGTTTATTCTGTTTTCCCCATTTGCGTTTGCCTTCTAGCACCACTCTGCCAACACAACCTGGGTCTCTGGCTGCAAATTCCATCCTGCTTTGTGGCAGGTGAAGACCTACAGAGAGCCTTAGATTCTGCATCCTAGACAGTGTTGGATTGCAGATAGCAATTTTGAGTGTGTTCTCATTCTGTGATTTTTTTTTTGCCAGTTTGGGGTACTGCTTGGAGTGCAACTCCACTCTGGGGAATTGCTTATTCGGCAATTACCTAACACAGATAGGGCCAGTTTAGCTTGATCCAATCTCTGCATGTGATTGTGTCTCAAAGAAGGCTGGTGATTGGTCGCATGATTTTTTTTACATGAACGTCGGCAAAATTTGGATGAGGCTGAAGCCGTCTGACCCAAATCTGAAGTGTAAGATTAGAAGTGACCAACAGGATAACATTAACATGTCTGAATGGTCAATGCTGTGAAAACAAAAGTTGCAGAACTGTTGTTTTTTTCAGTTCTCAAAAAGTAGAATGGTAACAGCCAATTGGAAATGTATTCATACAGTTCCTGGAGGAATGATAGAGGAAGAGCACAATGCAGGGTTGTAAGAGAAGATACTTCAGAATTGTTATTTTATGCATAATAAAAGTATTTTCCAAAAACACATGTCAGGAGAGTTAGCCTGTTTAATTGTTATGTATTCTACAGAGCTCCTGTGTGAAACTGGTCTCTGGCTACTAAATAATCCCTGTATGTTGGTATTATTCCTCATACTGAGGCTTATATAGTGTTTACATACACTTGTCCCTAAGTAGTTTATAGCATACATGCCAACTTTTGAAAGTAAAAAAGCAGGAGATCTGAAGGTGGCGTGCGTAGCACGCCGCGCCAAAAATTTGCATATCCACACCCATCTTGCATGTAAGCCACACCCCTTCATAAAAAGCCACACCCTACTCCACCTAACTGTGTAATGACTCTGGAAGAAAGATAAATTAGGGTTTTGGTGTCACCCAGCTACCCTGGACTGTTGGATGGTCTATTCAGCATCCAGGAGAGCTGGGAGACACCGCCAAACTGTGCCCCAATAGGTAGGTATCTCGGTGGCCTATTTGAACCCTGTAGCCAGGTAGTAGCCTCCTGTAGCCAGGTTAATGCCCCCTTTAAGCCAGGTAGCTGTCCCCAATAGCCAGGTAGCTGTCCCCAATAGCCAGGTAGTGCCCCTTACAGCCAGGTAGTGCCCCTTACAGCCAGGTAGTGCCTCCAATAGCCAGGTAGTGTCCCCAATAGCCAGGTAGTGTCCCCGATAGCCAGGTAATGTCCCCAATTGCCACTTAGATGCTCCTTTACAGCCAGGTAGTTCCCCAATATGCTAGGCAGATGCCCCCTTTATTCAGGTAGATGTCCCCATGATCCAGGCAGATGCCTCCATGAGCCAGGCAGATGCCACCTTTATCCAAGCAGATGCCCCATGAGCCAGGCAGATGCCCCCTTTATCAAGGAATCATCAGGAGATGCCCCCTTTATACCAGGCATGATGCCACCCCTTTATCCAGGAGATGCCCCCATGAGCCAGGCAGATGCCCCCTATTATCCAGGTAGATGCCCCCATTATCCAGATTGCCCCATGCAGCATGCCCCATGAGCCAGGTAGATGCCCCCATACCAGGCAGATGCCCCCATGCCAGGCGGATGCCCCCTTTATCCAGGTGGATGCCCCCAGGCCAGGCGGATGCCCCCTTTATCCAGGCGGATGCCCACATGAGCAAGGCAGATGCCCTCTTTATCCAGGTAGATGCCCCCATGCCAGGCAGATGCCCCCGTTATCCAGGCAGATGCACCCATGGGCCACGCAGGTGCCCCCCTTTATCCAGGTAGATGGCCCTATGCCAAACAGATGCCTATCCAAGAGATGCCCCCTTTATCCAGGCGGATGCCCCCTTTATCCAGGCAGATGCCCCCATGCCAGGCAGATGCCCACATGAGCCAGGCAGATGCCCCCCATGAGCCAGGCAGTGCCCCTATAGCTAGTAACAATAAAATAATAAAACCTACTTCACACTCCTCCCCTCACAGCACACACACTCACTGCACACACACCTCTCTCCTCACAGACAATCAGCCACCCCCTCCCCACACACACACCACACTCACAGCCATCCCTGCACTCACCTGTCCTGCTGGCATCCTAGTTCTTCTAACTTGGAGAAAGGGGGTGGAGCTTCGTGGGTCCCGCTAAGCCCCGCCCCCTATCTCCGCAATGCTCTCACAAAGCTAGGAGAACATTACCGGCGGCGGCGCAGGACAGAGGCTGAAGGGCAGCGTCTAGAGACATAAAGAGACGCTGCCCGATGCCTCTGTGCACACATAACCTCCAGCTTCTGTAAAGAGGCGGGAGGTTAAACCACTGAAGCGGGGGGGCGGGGGGCGGGACACGGCACCCATTAGCGGGAGTGACCTGCCAAAAACGGGAGGGTTGGCAACTATGGTTTATAGGAGTGTATGTCTGTCTAAGGGCGTGTCCCCACAGCACAGAGCAAACACCGGTCGGATTATCCAACCAATATTTGCTCTGTTTTGGGGCTTTTCTCCTCGGTTTGCGGATTCAAGCCCCCCCCCTTTGCATTGAAATATTCATGTTCCACCTGAAAACCGGGCAGAAGAATGAACATGTGCAATCTTTTTTGGACTGCCAGCGGTCTAAAAAAACGCCCGCCGGAAAATCCATGCAGTGGGGACCGCTGCATGGATTTTCCATTATGGTCTGTGTTAAAGTTTGACAGCCGGTTTACAGACAGCTTTCAAAACCAAAAACCGGCTGAAAAACCTGCTGTGGGGACATTCCATAACTCTGTGATTATGTGTTTCAGTGTTGCACTTTTATTTTGCTTCATGTGTTGATGTGTGGATCACATATGTAAGGTGGTAAGAGAGCTGACAAAACAAAGGAAAATGTATTGCAGGCTGCATTGCCTGTTACTATTTATCTGAAAATAGGGGGGAAGGTTTCTGACATTCTATGAAGTCTGTTAGTGCTTTTTTCAGTCTCAGTCTGGCCCTGTACACATCACTGTTGCTTTTTACATTATATAATCAGCACTGTAGCATATGATCATAACAAGACAATAAACCAATGCTGAATGTTTCTTATAGGAAACTGAATTGAAGATGGAGAAGTTCCTGCCAGAAATTCTGAGTCTTCAAAAAGAGCTGGTGAAAAGGTTCCAGAACATTGGTGACATTAAATATGAAACTATACAACACTTTATACACTCCATACACTCGGGTATGTGCCAAGCATCCATGTACATCATCTGTATCCTGCACTAAGGAGCGCAGATCAATCTATAGAAGTTTAACTGTCACCTAAACACAATTTGTCATCTTTCCTGATATGGCCAGTAGATCTAGTAATCTTTAGTATATATTGGTATTCCCATAGAAAAACATCCTAACTTATCTTTTCTTAGAACTTGTTGCATAGTGATGTTTCACTGTTATTATTTCTGCAAATGAAAGAATGAAGTGACAAATAGATGTCAATGTAATGTGTACTACCTCTGACACTATACACCCCATGATAATAGTTAATGGGGTTTTGCCAAGAAGTGAGTTCCTTACCTCTTATCTGCTCAGGAGAGAAGATAAACTCAGCATGAAGGGTCATGGGGGGGGGGGAGGAGGGGTGAGCAGAGAGCCAGGAAGCAGGGAGCATCTGCAATGTTTGCTCAAATAATTACATTACAACCTGTGGATTCTCTATACAGCAGAGAGCCTCATACACTGCACTTTTCTCCCCATCCCTTGCAAGCTGGTTCATGTTCCCTGTCATCAGATAAGAAGTGCAAACATGCAAGTGCGGCCAGATCAGCTCCTGTCAGTGTCCTGGTCGTGTCTAATGTAAACTGTCAGGAAACTAAGTGAACTGAGCAATGCTGAAGATCTCAGAGGCTTCCCTTTTTGTAATCACATATATTTAGAAAAGTGATTAAATACCCATTTTGGAGGATCTCACGTCAACATTACATTGTGGCAAAACCCCTTTAAAGAGCAGGTAGGGACACACTTTGTGGACAATATGAATGGTAATGCTCAGTTTTAAGTTTATTTATACATTTGCAAGAGAAATGACAGAGCTGTAAAATACACTCAATTTGTCATTTTATGGTGAATATAAATAATGTGGGTGCAAAAGTATTTATACTCAAACTGTTCTTCATTTTTAAACATTGCAGCAAAAAACAGATATGTATTTTATTGATATTTTATGTGATAGAGCAACACAAAGTAGCAAGTATTTGTGAAGTGTAAATAAAATGATACCTGCTTTTCCATATTTTTGCAAATTAAAAAACTTGAAAGTAAGGTGTGCATTTGTATTCAGTCCCCCTCAGTCAATACTTTGTAAAACCGTCTTTAGCTTCAATTACAGCTGCAGGTCTGTTGGTAGTTGTCTCTAGCAGCTTTGCACATCTAGAGGCTGGAATTTTTGCCTATTTTTCTTTACAAATAGCTCTAGCTCAGTCAGATTGGTTGAAGAATGTTTGTAAATATAAATTTTTAATATTTAATTTTAATATTAAGTCTGCTACATATTCTCAATGGGATTTAGTTCTACACTTTGACTGGGCCATTTTGACACATGAATATGCTTTGATTTAAACTATTCCACTGTAACTTTGACTGTATGTTTAGGGTTGTTGTCCTGCTGGAAGGTGAACTTATGCCCCATTCTCAAGTTTTGTGCAGCCTCTAACAAGTTTTTCTCCATTATTACCCTGCATTTAGCCCCATCCATCTTCTTATCAACTCTGATCAGCTTTCAAGTAGCTGCTGAAGCAATGCCTCTCCCCGTTTGGCATTTAGGTGTCGTTTGACCTAAGCACCTTTTTCCACGTGCTTGCTTTGTCCCCTGTATAGCTTTCTGCAAACTTTTTTTGTTTGCTTTCAAAAATTTGGATTTTTGTAGTTACTGTAGAAACCTTTTTTCATCTGATTCATTGGGTGCCACAGCACCTTGGTTATAGGCCCTCGCCCTAAGAGGCTGACACTAGGTGGAAACTGAACGTGTTGGCTCCGCCTGGATGGCCTATATCCCTTCTACTGACGTCAGGCTATTCAGTTGGTACAAAAGCCATAGTAGAAAGGATAACTCATGTCCTGATTCCAAGGTGAAAACACCAAAGTGAGAATCGGAAAAAGACTAAGATGAAAAGAGGGGGATCTGTGTCCCCCAATGAATCAGAAATGAAAAGGAGTTTATGATAAGTTCAAAAATCCAAATTTCTTGTCCATATCATTAGAGGACACAGCACCTTGGGATGTCTAAAAGCAGTCCCATAGGGTGGGAAAAAATCATAAAGAAAAATTTACAGCAGTGTGAGTCAGTTAGCACACTGCTGCCTGGAGTACCTTACGGCTGAGGCTTGGGTCAGCTAAGGCTAAAGTATGTATTTGGTAAAACTTAGCAAAAGTGAAGCCCAGGTCACTGCCTTGCAGACCTGTGAAGCTGAAGCTTGATGCCGAACTGTCCAGGAAGCACCACTCGTGAGGTGACCCGAAATGGAAGAGGTTCACTTCTGGACTGGTATGCTTCCGAGATTGCTGACCAGATCTAGCTGGAAATGGTGGCCTTAGAGGCCGCCTATGCAAACCCTCTGGAGGGACAAAAAGAGAATTGGAGCACCTGAAAGATTCAGTGGCTGTGAGGTAGATCCAGACAGCAATGACAGCATCTAAACAATGCAAATGGCTCTCGATTATAAGAGGAGGAGGGGCAAAAAGAGGGCAGAACTATGTCCTCATTGAGTTGGAATGATGAAATCACATTAGGGAGAAACATCATGGTACATAGGACACCCTTGTCCTTATGAAGACCCTAAAAAAGGGATCTGCAGGAAAGAGCTGCCAATTCAGATAGTTGACGGAGAGATGTAATAGCCACAAGGGAGACCACCTTCCATGAAAGCAAAAGAAGGGAAACTTACCACAATCTTTCAAAAACTGAAGACAGTATGGCCTTTAAAACAAGATTTAAATCCCATGGCTCAGTTGGCCTAAAAACATGTGAAACGAGGGGAGCAATCCCCTACAGAAAAGGAACTCGGGATCTGGATACATAATTCAGCAGCTGACGGTGAGGCGGGATGCAAACAGATCGACATCTGGAGTGCCTCATCTCTGGCAAAGAAGCTGAAATATCTCTGGCAGATGAGACCACTCCCAGGGATCCACCAATGTCCAGTGTCCTGCGATCCAGTTCTTCACCTCTGGAATGAAAATTACTGGCAGGGATGGAATCGAGCATTCCGCTCAACGAAGGATCCTCGAGGCCTCCAGAAAAGCCCTACGGCTCCTGGTGCCTCCCTGATTTAGATAGGCCACTGTCATGGTGTTGTCAGACTGAATCAGAACTGAGTGACCCTGAAGAAGGATCACCCTCAGGGGAGATCACTGTCGTGGTGGCAACCACGTTTGTGACCCATGTGACAGGTGAGAAGAAACTCCATCACCTCCTTATAGGTAAAAGATAGATTTAGAACTGAAAATAAAAAAATGCAGCAGACCTGCAATAGAGTGTCTTCCTCCTACAGACAATAGGCTAAAACTGAGTAGCCTGGCGTCACTCGGAAGGATATAGTCCATCCAGGTGGAGCCAATACATTTGGTTTCTGCCTAGTGTCAGCCTCCTGAGGCAAGGGCTTATATCCAAGGTGCTGTGTCCAACAATGATATTGACCAGAAAGGGCTTTCTTCTTTTCACTCTTCCATAACGGCAAGATTTGTGAAATACATGACTAATCATTGTCGTGTGGATATATTCTCCCACCTGAGCTGTGCACCTCTGTAGCTCCTCCAGAGTGACCCTGGGCCTCTCGGATGCTTTCTAATTAGTGCTCTCCTTTTCTGGGCTGTAAGTTTAGGTGGACGACCATGTCTTGGTAGGCTAGCAGTTGTGCCATACTCCTTCCATTTACGGATGAATGATTGAACAATTCTCTGTGATGTTCAGAGCTTTGGCTATTTTTTTTAAACCTAACCCTGCAATACACTTTGCCTCAACTTTATCCCTGAGCTGTTTGATGTTATCCTTGGTTTTCAAAATGCTGTTTGTTCATGAATATTTTCTAACAAACTTATGTGGCCTTCACAAAACAGCTGTAGTTATGCTGAGAATAAAGTACATACACATGTACTATATTTGCTACTTAGGTGACTTCTATTGGCCACATTGGATTTTATTTAGGGGTATCAGAATACAGGGGGCTGAATGCATAGGCATGCCACACTTTTCAGTTTTTTAAATTGCAAATATTTGGAAAAGCATGTATCATTTTCTTTACACTTCACACATACTTGCTACTTTTTGTTGCTCTATCACATTAAATATAAATAATAATAAAATACATTTAAGTGTGTGGCTATAACATTTGAAAATGAGGTTAGTGCATGGGGTATGAAGACTTTTGCAACCCACTGTATGTATTAAAATAGAAGTGGCAGGAGGGCCAACAACCTCTTTAAAATGAGTTTACACACACTAATCTCTGATGACTGTAAATTGCTAATTCATCAGTTAACACCTTGGTCAGATTTCAGTGTATTGCTTTATTTCTATTAACATTAATGTTGTTTTTGAATTTATAATAGACATACATTACTCTCCCTAATGAGATACTATACTCCTTTTGAGCTACACTCAACGCTTCTCACCCAGCCAGCCAGTAAGTTCTACTCTGCACTGATGAGGGGCAAACACACCAAAACAGCTGTATGCAGATGAACAAAACTGGCATGGCTTTAATCCCTTTCACAGTGCAAGGCTCAGTGAGTTGGTTGTGACTTGAGAAATGCTGTATCCAATAGATGACACTGAAGAGTTCCAGCTCTTTTCCCATAAGCTTTTTTTAATTGAAACTTTAGTGAAGCATAAAGGCGTCAAAGGAGTTTTCTCATTACAAAGACCATATCTATAATGATGGGGACAGTAAAAACAAGCACTTTTGCAATTGGTTTGTATTACTTAAATCACTTAGTTTAGCAGCTATTAGCTAATCTGTAAGTGTTTAGAACTAAATCTCAAGCCTGGGGTCAAGCCACCCCCCCTTTGCTGTGATTGGCTACCTGATATTTAGTTCAGCCCTGGGTGGGACATGCCCTCTGTGTGGGGCACTCCTCCTGTGCTTTGTTTAGCTGCTTGCACTCCTCTCTAAGCTGTGTGAAAATGAAACTGTACTAGGTGCTGGCTGTCTGTGTAAGGGCATATCCCCAGGGGACGGGTTTGCGGCCGGTTTTGCAGACTGTCTAAAAAACCGGCCGCATACGAGCACAACAGGCTTCTAAGGAAAACCCGTGCAGCAGTCCCCACTGCACGGGTTTTCCGTCCGGCAGTTTTTCCGACCGCCGGCCGCCCAAAAAACATTGTGCTTGCACATTCTTCCGTCCGGTTTTCGGACGGAATATGTGCAAATCAATGTGAAGGGGGAGGGCTTTTCTCCGCTCATCGCAGAGAAAATCTGTCCCCCCAGCGGCCGTGGGGACAGCACTAAAACAGGACAAATGCCGTTCGCATAAACCGACCAGTATTTGTCCTCTGCTGTGTAAACGGCCCCTAATAAACACTGCCTGAACTCTCTCTGCTCTTGTCCTAGTGACAGCTTTATGTGAAGGATCTGGGCAATTACTGAGACTCTAGCTGTTAGATTCCCTCTCCCCCATATAACACAGCCTTATACACTCTGCTCCCACTCTACCTCTTGCCTGATAACAGTGGGGGGGAACAGAGTGCATATCTCATATTTTTTTCATCATTTCAGGCTGTATGTATAACTGTTTATAGCAATACAGGTGTTCTGGTAACAGTGAATACTTGTGGAGGGAGGTGCCAGCTTTCCAGACATGAGAACTGACCACTGCAGGAGGTCTGCAGAGCTGTAACATCCTCTCCCTTCCACTACTCCCACAGAATGATGATGATGACTAAGGAGGGGGCAGGGAGGGGGTGGGATAATGTCACCAGTCTTCATGATGGGAAGACCCATCTACTGGGAGGAGAGATAAGCTACTGAATTTGAAGCTGTAAGGAAGAAAGAAACCGCTCATGTCTGCATAAGCCTGTGGTGAGACAACCCATTTAAGTTTCTACACACCGATGTGGTGCTTCTCCCTAAGGAGATATCTTACCCCTTTTGAGCCCTACTTGATATTAGTCATGGTAAGGCTAGGTTCTCACATCGCATTACTTCATATGTTTTTGTTGAATGCAGGTGGTATAGTAACTTACTTTAGTGTAAAGTAATTGAAGTTAATTAGAAAACGATCTGTATTCAACAAAAATGCATGCAGTAATGTGACATGAGAACCCAGCTTAACAGGTTTCTAATTGTCTAATCTATAACAATTAAAAAAAATATTGCTGTGTTTAATAATGGTTAAACTCACATCAATGGCTCTTTTATGAATTGTAATAATCACAAACTTGAATATCGGACATTTCTTTGTACATCACTTTAATATTTAAGGAGTTTTCTCACTACAGGCTTTCGCAGGCAGCTGAGCTGACTTTCTGTGCTTGCACTTTCAAATCCAGGGGTCGCTCCTCCCTGCAGAGTGTCTCTCCTCCCAGCAGGCGTGTCTTCCCTCACTGAAGACTGGTGACATCATCACACCCCCTGAATATGCTAGTACATAACAATCTGTGTCAGTTTGACACAGGCAGCAGTCAAGCAGCAGCACACAGTGCCCTGACTGCAGGCTTGTTATACAGACAGCCTTCGGACTGTACAGACGTTCCCTGGACTTCATTGGGTCACCAGGAGTCCTGATCACTCGAAGGAGCAGGGAATCGGCGGTTTCCTCCACTTCCAAAGGTGTTACACAGACTGCTCTAGGAATAGAGTTGTTAAGTACAGCTCTGTCTCTAGACATCGCTGCAGAATGAAGACATGCTCTGCCCGCCGTATATAGTCGGTGGGCAGTTGTTAAGGAGTTAATGATGGTACAACCACTCTAGGATAGCTGTAAACTAAATGCTTGTTTGGCTCATCACTTTTCTACCTATTCCTTTGTTAAATACACTGCTCAAATAAGGGGAACACTAAAATGCCACATCCTAGATCTCAGTGAAGGAAATATTCAGTTGCAATTCTTTATTCATTACATATTGGAATACATTGAGAACAATAAACAAAAAAAATGATAATAAAAAATCCAAATCAATATCCATGGAGGCGGTTTAAAATAATATAAAAATAAATGTGGAAAATCAAATTTCGCATGATCCATTCATTGCAACGCCCCTCAAGAAAAAAATGAGGCTCATGTGTGGTGTGTGCCTCTCACACCCTGTATGACCCCCCTACAACCCCCGGGGGCATGCCCCATTAGGCAGTGGATGTTCGAGGGATCTCCCCCAGCCCGGGTCTAAAGCATCAGTCGACCCCGGACAGTCTGTGGTAGCGGGGTTTTGGTGGGGGAAACACACTGATGTCACAGATGTGCTCGATGGGATTCGGCCCGGGGAAGGGGCATCCATTTAATAGCATCAAGCCTTTTTGCAGAACTGCTGACACAGTTCAGCCACATAGGCCTAGCATTGTCATGATCAGAAGGAGGCGTAACTTAAGCTTTGGGCCCTATTCAAAAATTAAATGGGGCCCCCCCGTTACCATGTGCCATTTTACTTTTCTAGTATCTTCTTATGTGGCAGAAAGGCTTAGGCTGCAGGGCCCGGTAGCGACTGCTCCCTCTGCACCCCTGTGCTACGCCGATCGAAGGAACCATCCCAACCCCCTACTATGGTCTCAAAAAGGGCGAGGATTTCATCCTGGTACCTAAAGGCAGTCAGGATACCTCTGGCTAGCACATGGAGGGCACAGCAGCCCTTCAAAGAAATGCCTCCACACCATTACTGACCCACTGACAAACTGGTCATGCTGGAGGATGTTGCAGCAGAAAAAAGTTACCCAGCTCTCCAGCTTTGTTATGCTATTTCATTCCCCCCGTGTGAACCTGCTCTCATCCGTGAAGAGCACAGGATGCCAGTGTCGAATTTGCAAAACATCCTGCACAGTGTTGTGCTGTAGGCACAACACCAACTTGTAGATGTTGGGCCCTCATACCACACTCATGGAGTCTGTTTTTGACATTTTGATCAGATACATGGATATTAATTTTGCAGATTTCTGACACTGCTCCTATTGTCCCTCCTTGCAAATAGGAAGAGTTAATATTCCGCTGTGGGTTGTTTTTCCTCCTTGGCCTTCTCAAAATCTCCTCGTGTACTGGCCTGTCTCCTGGTTCTGCTCCATGCTTGGACACTGTGTGACACACACTAAACCTTTTTGCCATACCGCTTGAGTGCCATCTGGTGAGATGCACTACCTGAGCAATTTTTGGGCTGTAATACCACCTCATGTACCTCTAGGATAGAGAATGCAAAATGCAAAAGTGTCCACAACAACAGCTAAAAAGGAAGAGAACAGAGAAATGGTCACCACCTACAGAATCACTCTTATATGGGTGTTGTCTTGCTAATTGCCTATCATTTCTACCTGTTGTCTGTTCCATTTGCACTACAGCAGGAGAAAAAGTTTGTTTAAATTATAAATGGCAATTGATTTCAGAGAAGTTTGATTGATAGGGTTTTCATTGTGTGTTAGGCCCCCTTTTTTCCTGGCTTGTTGTTTTTCCTCTGGGGCCCCCTGTGAGGGGTACAGCCTGTTTTCCCCAGTTTTTTCCCTGTTGAAGTTTGTTTGTTCTGGTCCTTCTTCATGGCCCCTAAGGGGGGGCGCCCCCCAAAATTCCCGAATTTTTAAATTTTTTTTTTGGAACCTTCCTCTTCAAACCCCCATTGGTATAAGAGAATTTTTTTCACTTCTGGGTCATTATTGCATCTGTGCGTTAGCTTTTATTTATCCGCAGCACTAAGGTTGGTTGGACTTTTTAAATGAGTTTCCCCGTCCATTTTCCTGCCGTATCCTGGGGGGTGTTTTGTTCGTTTAAACCCCTTTCCTGTTCTGCCTTATTTTCCTGTATTTCCACCCCCTGGGACCTGTTTTGACCCCCGGCTACCGCATAGCCACGGGGGGGGTGTGACCTGGGGGTCCCCGAAAAGGGCAAGTCCCCCGCTTTGGGGGGCTCGGGCGAAGCCAGGGGCCCCTTTAAAACCCCACCCCCTGGGTGGCCCTTGTACCAATCCCTGGTGATCACAGAGGAAAGGATGTTGCGGCGGGGTTCGGGTGTATCGGGGAGTTAAAATTGTGTTGTTTCAGTGGTCCCTTAATTTTTCTGAGCAGTGTATGTTTTATCCATAACAGAATGGCCTATCTCCTTCAAGAACAGATTTGGTGTTTTGAAATCAGTCCTGTTCCCCCATCATCTGCCAACATTTATACAACGTGTATGACCTTTAGTATCCCTGGTTGTGTTGGACATAAAAGTAGTCCTAATCAAAATATCATTGTTTCATTTCATGATACAGAGGGTGCCCAACATCTACTGAAGAAGCGGATAGAGAATTTTCTCTTAACATGGAATCATTTGCGGCATTCCCTTCAAACTAATGGTAAGTAATGAGATAAAAATTTTATAAACCACCCCAATTCCAAAAAAGTTGGGACGTTGTAAAGAAAATAAGATTGCAATCTGATTTGGAAATCTGTTATAGCTATATTTTATCAACAGCAGAACAAAGAATACAAATCGGAAGCTGAATGTTGAACATTTTATTACATTTGAAAAAATAACTCATTTAGAAATTGGCCTACAGAAGAGGGCAATGTTTCTTGATTGTGTTGCTATATGGCCTTTTTCTTTGCATGGTAGAGTTTTAAGTTGCATTTGTGGATTGCAAGCCAAACTGTGTTCACAAACAATGATTTCTGGAAGTAATCCTGTGTCCATGCAGTGCTCTGCATGACTGTTTCATGCCTGCTTTTAATGCAGTGCGGTCTGAGGGCTCGCACATTATGAACTTCCAATATTGAACATTGAGCTTATCCCTAGTGTGCATAGATTTCTCTAGATTCTTTGAATGTTTTGATGATATCATGTACTGTAGATGGTGGGATATTCAAAGTCTTTGCAAATTTATTTTGAGAAACATTTTTCTGAAATTGTTACACAATTTTTTAGATGCAGTTTTTCACAGATTTGTGAACCACTGACTATCTTTGCTTCTGAGAGACTGCTTCTCTAACATGCTCTTTTTACAGATAGCCATGTAATTGAGTTGAAAATTGACCCATTAACTATTTTTTATTAGTACCACTTAGTTTTCTGTATTCAACTAGGCATAAAAATTAATATACCTGCAAAAAACAAAATAGAACCAAACAACACTGTATAAGAATATATCCACACAAGATAGCACTAAAAAATTAATTATTGTTTCCATTAAAAACGGCATAAATATAAGCACAAGATATATGTTGTGGGGAAAAGTGGTGGAGTTAGACTAACGTGGACAGGTAGAACAAAAATCACAGTCCCCAGAAAAAGCCTGCGCGACACATGCGTCGGGACCTATACCCCTTGTAGTGGTGGAAACTTTTGGGTTTGTGGGTAATATTAATTTATTTAAGCATTATCATTATTTGATCTATATTAGTATATTGGCTTGGTGCATAGTATTTTTGAGATAGGACTTGTCATACATCCGGGCAGGCAGCCTTCTGTTTATGTGCGACAACGCCCAGTAAGGGTTAAACCCTCTGCTCTGGACCGACGCCCTGGGAGAGGTGCTGTTTTGGAGCTCAGGAGTGACAGCTCTGCAGCCTCTCCCAGCAAGGGGTGTTGCGATCAGGCCAATCAGAGGGCCCAGACACCGCACCAATTAGCTGCTGGGGCGGTGTCCAGGAAAACTATTTAAAATGGCTCAGTCCTCTCAGGCTTTGCCTGTAAATAGGTTCCCCCTGTTGTTTCCTTGTGCGTTTTGATATTCCCTTCCTCTGTTTTGACCTCTGCTTGCCTTGACTTCGTTTTGGACTCTGTTTATGTACTTCGTTCCCGCTCGTGTATGACCCCGCTTTGTTTCCTGTTTATTCTTCGGATTCGTTTGTGGCTTTGGCGTTATTGACCGTTACCGACTGGGACCGTTTGACCTTGCGTTTTCCCTGACGGCCCTGCATTTAGCAGCGTAGGGACTGTCGTCCAGTTGGGGTCTGCCATCTAGGGCAGCACGCCAAGTAGGCAGGGCAGTGGGCTGGGTGGCAGTCAGGGCCCACTGCAACCATCCTCTGACGTGACCAGTATCACAGGCCGACTTTACGCCCCTCGAAAAAACCACGAACCCCATGACTGCATTGGAAAGAGCAGATGCAGGGGCACACCCGTTGGTCCAGGATCTTGCACTGAGAGTTCAGCAGCAGGAGACCTCCCAGGGTGTCCCTCAGCCCCAGGATCCTCCGGCATCCCTTTCCCCTGTTGTGGAACCCCCTATCCAGTTACCCGATAAGTTCTCGGATGACAGGAGGGCGTTTCAAACGTTTAAGGAGGGTTGCTGGTTGTTTTTTCATCTCCGCCCATGTACCTCAGGGAATGAGGAACAGAGAGTGGGAATTATTATATCCCTTCTCCAAGGGTCCCCTCAAGAGTGGGCGATCTCTTTATCCCCTGACTCGCCCGAGTTGTCTTCTGTGGACCGATTCTTTGAATCCTTGGGGTTACTTTTTGACGACTCCGATAGGGGGGGCAGTGGCCGAGACTCAGCTCACCTCATTAAATCAGGGCCCGAGGACAGTAGAAGAGTATTGTTCAGAATTCCGGCGTTGGTGTGTTCCATCAGGGTGGAATGACCCAGCCCTCCGGTGCCAGTTTAGATTGGGGCTAGCCGACCATGGCACGCTGGATGATGCCATGGCTCTGGCGGTACGGTTGGACAGACGGTTTAGGGAGAGACGTCGGGAGAAGTCACTTACCCCGTTGCCCCGCTTCACTCCGATGCTCCATTCTGCCACCACCCCTGAACCAGCTGGAGCGGAGAGCACCTTGGAGGAGCCCGTGCAGATAGGGGCCTCTTCTGCGGGCAGCGTCAAGGACCGCAGGACACCTCGCTGCACTCAGGGACCCTGCTATTACTGCGGTGGAGAGGGTCACCTCATCCGTGAGTGTCCCAAGAAGAAGGCCAGCCGGAAACTCCAACGCCTAGGTGACTCGTGGGAAGGTCACCTAGGCGAACAGGTTTTTTCCTATGGTGTCCGAAAAAATTATTGCTTCCAGTTAAGATTTCATATCTTTTCCATGTCGGGTTCTGGGAGTGCCTTTGGGGATTCGGACCGGCTCTAATTTTCGTGGCTGCTTCATTTTTTAAAGCGTTTGGGCCTTCCCCGGAGGTCCCTATCAGATTCAGTGCAGGTAGTTGCGATAGATTCTACCCCGTTGCGCAAGGGGAGGATCCAACATTGCACTCCTGAGCTTGAGATGCTGGTAGTGTCTTTGCATACGGAGATGTGTACTCTGTTTATCATGGAGGGCTTACCTGCGGATGTGGTGTTAGGGCTGCCCTGACTTCAAAAACACAACCCAGTACTGACTGGAAAAGTCTGGAGAACTAGTCAGGTGGGGTAAGCAGTGTGTTAATAAATGTCTCCCAGTCATTCTTGGTAATATGGAAGTAGAAGCAGATCCTGCCTTTATTCGTGACTTAGCTGTGGTGTTTTCCAAGACTCAGTCTGAGCAGCTGCCCCCGGCTTAGGCCTACATTGTGCAATTGAACTATTGCTGGGTGAAAATTTCCCAAAGGGGCAGGAAATACAATCTGTCGGGATCAGAAAGACTTGCTATGAAGCAGTATATAGAGAAAGTCTACAGAAGGGTCATATCCGACCTTCTGTGCCCCCTATGGGTGCGGGGTTCTTTTTCTTTAAAAGAAAAAAGATGGTAGCCCTCCGTCCATGTATTGACTACCGGGAACTGAAAAAGGTAACGGTAAAAAACCAATACCCTTTCCCTTTTAAATTCCCGATCTGTTTAAATCAGATTCAGGAGCCAAGTGGTTTTCAAAATTGGACCTGAGAGGGGCTTTTAACCTGATTCGGATTAAAGAGGGGGAGAATGGAAGACAGCAAATTTAATACCCCGGAAGTCATTTTTAATACCTTGTTATGCCTTTTGGTTATGCAATGCTCCCGCTGTCTTCCAAACCTTGTAAATGATGTTTTCTGGGAACTTATTGGTCGTTTTATGGTCGTTTATCTGGATGACATTTTTGATTTACTCGCAAGGACTGGGCTTCGCACGTAAAACATGTTTCGGCAGGTTCTGCAGATTTTGAAGGTCAAAAGCTTATTTGTCAAACTTGAGAAATGTGTTTTCGGTGTTCAGAGGTACCTTTCCTGGGATATATTTTAACGCCTAACTCATTTTGTATGGATCCCAGGAAGGTCCAGGCAATTCTTGATTTGGGTTCGTCCTTCCTCCCTGAAAGCGTTACAGCGGTTCCTAGGTTTCGCTAATTATTATCGGAAATTTATTCAGAATGTTTCTGTGCTCGTCTGGCCATTGACTGATATGACTAAAAAGGGAGTAAATATCAGTAAGTGGCAACTCGAGGCCTTAAAGGCGTTCGAAAAACTTAAGCAGTGTTTTGTCGCAGCACCGGTGCTGGTTCAAGCTGACCATACCAAGCCCTTCGTGGTGGAGGTAGATGCTTCTGAGTTTGGAGTCGGGGCGGTTCTGTCTCAGGGGTCAGCTGCTCTGACTAATCTCCGTCTTGTCCCTTTTCTCTCGTAAATTCTCCCCCGCAAGAGGAATTATGATGTTGGGAAAACCCAGAATTGTTGGCTATTAAGTGGCCTTCGAGGCATGCGCCACTTCATCGAAGGTGCCCAACCCCGAAGTCACGGTCCTAAACTGACCATAAGAACCTGATCTTTTTAGAGAGTGCTAAGAGGTTAAACCCCCGTCAGCATGTGGGCATTATTCTTCACTCGCTTTAACTTTGTGGTTACCTATAGACCAGGTTCTAAGAATGTTTAAGCTGACGCATTGTCAAGAAGTTTCTGTGCCAGTCACTCATCTCGGGATGATCCGGTGTCCATTTTACCCAAGAGACTGTGGTCTCAGCTACTTCCCCCGACTTGGCCACTGAGATCAAGACCCACCAGGAGATGAGACCTGTTGATTGCCCCATTTCTAAAGTCTTTGTCCCCACCCATATCTGGACATCCCGGAGTGGCTGGCACTAAGAAACTTATTTCCCGAAATTATTGGTGGCCATCTTTGGCTCTTTATTGGGGGCCTATGTGGACAGCCTGCGACATCTGTGCTCGGGCAAAGGTTCCCAGAACTCGGCCTCCTGGTGAACTTTGTCCTCTGCCTATACCGAACCGGCCATGGACTCACATTTCTATGGATTTTATGACTGATCTTCCTACCTCTGAGGGTAACACTGTCATTTGGGTGTTGTTGATCGTTTTAGTAAAAATGTGTCATCTGATTCCATTAAAAGCATTACCCCGTCCAAAAAGGCTGACCGAGCTTTTCATTAAAAAAATATCATTAAACTACATGGGTTAAACCCCAGAATATTGTGTCTGACAGAGGAGTTCAGTTTTTTCTCCTGTTTTTGGAAGCTCTCTGTAAGGCTCTGGGTATCACTCTGTCGTTTCCCTCTGCCTTTCATCCTGAGACTAATGGGCAGACGGAGAGAGTGAATCAAAAGGTTACGCAGAAACTCCGGTGTTTCGCCATTTTTCTGCAACTATGGATTCCACCCTAGACACTCATCATGGTCCGGCGTTACTTCTGATCACAGTGGGGCGGATGCTATCCTTAACGATCTGTGCACAGTCTGGGCCCAAGTTCAGAAGAATTGGTGAAGCCCCGAAGCATCCACAAGGAGATAAGTGATGAGACGTCTTTGTTCTGGAGGTTTTAACGTTGGGGATAAGGTGTGGTTGGGCTACCCGAAATCTTCGTCTAAAGGTCCCTTCGGGGAAGCTGGCACCGGGGGCTTTGTGGGGGGGCCCTATATCATTTGGAGCAATTAATCCTGTGACGTTCCGTCTTAAGTTACCTCTGGTTTTCCCTGTGCATAATGTATTCCATGCTCTCTCCTGAAGAGGTACGTGCCTTCGATTATCCCACCTTCCAAACCTCCTCCTCCAGTTGAAGTTAAGGGGGAGTTGGAGTATGAGGTTGCTCGAATCCGGGATTCTCGTAGAGTGCAAAACTTGTTACAGTACTTAGGGCACTGGAAGGGATACGGTCCTGAGGAGAGGTCGTGGGTTCCTGCTAGATCTATACATGCAAAAGCCCTTATTAGGGAATTCCACGAGGCTCATCCAGAGAAACCCAAACCAAGGGAGGGTCCGGTGGCCCCTCCTAAAAGGGGGGGGTACTGTCATACGTCCAGGCAGGCAGCCTTCTGTTTATGTGCGACAACGCCCAGTAAGGGTTAAACCCTCTGCTCTGGACCGACGCCCTGGGAGAGGTGCTGCTTTGGAGCTCAGGAGTGACAGCTCTGCAGCCTCTCCCAGTAAGGGGTGTTGCGGTCAGGCCAATCAGAGGGCCCGGACACCGCACCAATCAGCTGCTTGGTCGGTGTCCAGGAAAACTATTTAAACTGGCTCAGTCCTCTCAGGCTTTGCCTGTGATAGGTTCGCCCCGTTGTTTCCTTGTGCGTTTTGATATTGCTTCCTCTGTTATTGACCTTGGCTTGCCTTGACTTCATTTGGACTCTGTTTATGTACTTCGTTCCTGCTCGTGTATGACCCTCGGCTTGTTTCCTGTTTGTTCTTCGGATTCTGTTTGTGGCTTTGGCGTTATGGACCGGTACCGACTCGGCTCGTTTGACCTGGCGTTTTCCCGGACGGCCCTGCACTGAGCAGCGTAGGGACTGTCGTCCAGTTGGGGTCTGCCATCTAGGGCAGCACGCCAAGTAGGCAGGGACAGTGGGCTGGTGGCAGTCAGGGCCCACTGCACCTCCTCTGACGTGACAGGACTTGCTTTATTTTTGCAGATACATTTGACTTTATTGGAATTTGAATATACATATAGTGCATTGACATCTGATATACGATCTGAAAATAAGTGCTTTGTTCTACAGACTTTCATAATATCTACCATATATTGGGCCATATTACTTTATGATTTGAATATGTTTTCTAATGGAAACAATAATATATATATATATATATATATAGCTGTATATATATATATATTTATATATTTATATAATATATATATATATATATTGTCAGTGGCACCTAGTGTCGGTATATTCTTATACCGTGTTGTTTTTTGAGATGTGTCGCTGCCATTAAGTTCAAAATTAGTTATTTTTTCAAATGAAAATGTTTTATGATCTGTTTTGAATAAAATATGATTATAAGAGTTTCCAAAATCATTGCATTCTTGTTTCTTAACATTTTGCGCAGCATTCCAATTTTGTGGAATTGGTATTGTATTAGTAATATAGGGGGACATGTATGAATGGGGCTGTGCCAGAAGTCTGGCATCTTTTCAGCCCGAGATCTAGCGCAGCCCTGTTCTCTGTATTTTTAAAACGGCCACATTCCGATATTAGGCGCATTACAGAGTGCCCACGCCACTTCGTAATGTGCCTGGAGGCGTGTCGCACTAGAACCGTACAAAGCTCTAGATTTATAGCTTCAGTATGGCAAATCCAGGCTCATTACTGCTGGAACAGATAAAGCACTTTCAAAGTGGTTTTACCAGAGCCTCAATTGTCGTTTCTGTGCTAGAATGCGCCGCCTGATTTATGACCCGCAGTAGATCGGGTTCATAGATTCAGGCGCTTTCTACACTATTATGTATGTATGATATTATTATCATACATGTCGCCCATAGTGTCTATATATTTTATATTTTTGCATTGCCAATAATTTCTAGGGTTTTTAAAGAGACTGTGCAGTGCACTTTGTAGTGACACCTTTCTCCACTGCTTATGTGTTATAATGCACAAGAGAGAACAGTGGAACCATCAGATGCTCCTTTTTGGACACTGAACCCAATGGCCCAGATGTAAGAAAAGTGTTGTGTCTAAACTGTCATATGCAGTGATGCGACTGTGTAGAGTACATGCTTATGTTTGTGAGTGTCTCGCAGCACATGAAAAATTTGTCACAATGTAAGATAAACTGCCCGTGTGCCAACAAAGTGTCTTGTGCTATAACAAATTTAGTTTTAGCTCTTAAAAAGGCATGGTTAATAACACATTAACTGTGACACCTTTAGGTGTGTGATGTACATAAATGTGTCTTATCATATGAATTGGCATGGACACACACACTGTCAAGCGGCACAGCCAAAAGTGTGAGCTTTGTTGTAGAGTTTTACCTTCATGGTACAAATCTTTTATAAATACAGTATGTCTTACATGAAGTACGACATTATTTCTGTCGTAACCCACGCAGAAAACTGAAAATCATACAACTGGGCCATTATACAGTATGTGTTGAATCTTGCCTGACCACAAGTCTGGAAAAGTCAGCTGCAACTTGTGTGGTTGCCTTCCCCATTTTCTGATCAGAATGTGACCTGTGTTTTGTCTGTGCAGTCTGAACCTCTGGAGAAAGAAACTACAATTTTTTCTTTGTTTGTAGTGATAGAATAGCAATGTGTCCAACTAAGCCTGTGAATAAGCACAACCTAGAAATTTGTTGCTCAAAGTCCTAAAGTGCAAAAATTGGGGAAAGACTGATAAACCTACCTTAAAATAAGGGTTATATGCAAATTATTTTCCTAATGAAACATTCTTTCTGATCCTATTTTCCTGTTTTAGGTGAAATAAAATTACCAGGAGATATCTGTGACAATATCCTTACCATGGACAGTAAATTCAGCTACCTTCTGCCCCGTCGGCAAGGAGACGGCTTATGCGCCACTGCACTCGTCAGCTACCTCATTACTCTGCACAACAGCTTTATACACGCTCTGGAAAGATTCACCAGCAATGACCAGAAGTAGGTGGTGTCTTTATTTTCTGTATGTTATGACTGTGAGCTGAGGCCAGACACCTAACACTATAAGCATTATGTTCAGGTATTCCATTAAATGCTCAGAAGTAACAAGTCTGCATGTCATCAACTATGAAATGGAAAGGGATTTTGTCCCAATAATTCTCTCCAATTGCCAGTACACGCTGGAGACTGGTAAAGAGACCCTGCAAGAATTTGACCTTCCAAAGATCCAGCATCAAATTGCTAGACGATTTGTTCAAAGCAAACCTCTCATCACCATGGTTGTAAGTAGCAGGATAATCATTTTGGGGATTATTGATCATTATTAACATTTACTGTAAATCTTTTGATTCTAATCCAACCAGGTCAAATATTTCCTGTCTGTCTAAATATTTTGTGAAGTCAATCTTCACCCATTACAAATATTTTCATTTTCTCTATTGGACCCATTAGTTCTAGTTAGTTCTTTTACATATGGAGAACTAGGCAATCAAAGAGATGTTGTTGGAAGAATTATCATTCTACTTGTTACAGGTCAGGGCTTTTATCGCTGCCATTAATGGCCCCTAAAATTGCTGTTGAGCCTCCATTCCCATGTACAAATTACTGCCCGCTGGTACGAGCCACTGCTGCATTGCAGCGTCTTATGTCCATATTGTAAAGGGAGGTGTTTCCTCTACACTAGAAACAAGGATCATACTGATCCTTGGCAATGACTTTTCTAACAACTGATAGTTTGTAGTAGATGGACCGTTAAACAACCATATACTGTAAAATAATGAGGCTGCTAATCTATACTTCAGTGCTTGTTACTAGCAGCCATGTTTCCCCTGAGAAGTAGATGTGCTGGATACTGAGACACTGGTTGATCTCCACAGAAAAGCTGTTGATTGATGAGTGTCACCTTCCTGCTGGTGCTGCCTGTTGAACCAATTGAAGAGATCTACAGCAATTCGCTTATATCTCGGAAATCTTGGCAGTAGGTTTTTAGTTTCTCTGCAGCGCCACCAAAAGATACGTAAAACATTGCACAGTGCCCATTCAAATCAATCTACTGTCTGTGTAATACTAGACAAGACAGATCCTCCAGAGCAAGACTCTGTAACCACTCTCCGCCATGTGCAGAAGCTATGCATTATGAGAGTCCCCATCTTTTAAATCCAGATATAAAGTGTAAATAATTATTTGATCCCTCGCTGATTTTGTAAGTTTGCCCACTGACAAAGATATGAACAGTCTAAAATGTTAAGGGTAGGTTAATTTTAATATTGAGAGATAGAATATCAAAAATAAAATCCAGAAAATCATATTGTATAAATTATATAAATTTATTTGCATTTTGAAATAATTATTTGATCCCCTAACAACCATTAAGAGTTCTGGCTTCTACAGACCAGTTAGACAATCCTAATGAACTTGTTACCTGCATTAAAGACAGCTTTCTTAAATAGTCACCTTTATAAAAGACTCCTGTCCACAGACTTAATCAGTCAGACTCTAACATCTATAACATGGGCAAGACCCTTCTAAGAGCTTTCTAAGGATGTCAGGGACAAGATCATAGACCTGCACAAAGCTGGAATGGGCTACAAAACCGTAAGTAAGATGCTGGGTGAGACTGTTGGTGCAATAGTAAGAAAATGGAAGAAATACAAAATGACTGTCATTCGATCAATCTGGGGCACCATGCAAAATCTCGCCTCATGGGATATCCTTGATCATGAGGAAGGTGCAAGATCAACCTAAAACTACACAGCGGGAACTTGACTGGTTAATGATCTCAAGGCAGCTGGGATCACAGTCACCAAGAAAACCATAGGTAAAACATTACACCGTAATGGTTTAAAATCCTGCAGTGCCCACAAGGTCCCTCTGCTCACGAGGCACATGTGCAGGTCCATCTGAAGTTTGCCAATGAATACCTGGATGATTATGTGAGTGACTGGGAGAAGGTGCTGTGGTCAGATGAGACAAAAATTTAGCTCTTTGGCATTAACTCAACTCGCCGTGTTTGAAGGCAGAGAAATGCTGCCTATGACCCAAAGAACACTGTCCCCACTGCCAAGCATGGAGGTGGAAACATTATGTTTTCGGGGTGTTTCTCTGCTAATGGCACAGGACTACTTCACCGCATCAATGGAAAAATGGATGGAGCCATGTACTGTAAAATCCTGAGTGACAACCTCCTTCCCTCCGCCAGGACATTAAAAATGGGTCGTGGCTGGATCTCCCAGCAAGACAATGACCCTAAACATACAGCCAAGGCAATAAAAGAGTGGCTCAAAAAGAGGCACATTAAGGTCGCGTAGTGGCCTAGCCAGTCTTCAGACCTTAATCCCATAGAAAACTTATGGAGGGAGTTGAAGTTCGGAGTTGCCAAGTGACAGCCTCAAAATCTTAATTATTTAGCGATGATCTGCAAAGAGGAGGTGACCGAAATTCCTCCTGACATGTGCGCAAACCTCATCATCAACTACAAAAAACGTCTGACTGCTGTGCTTGCCAACAGGGGTTTTTCCACCAAGTATTACGTCTTGTTTGCCATAGAGAATAAATAGTTATTTCTCACTGCAAAATGCAGTTTTATATAAGTTAAGCAATGTGATTTTCTGGATTTTATTTTGGATGTTCTATCTCTCAGTGTTAAAATTAACCTGCCCTTAAAATGATAGACTGTTCATGTCTTTGTCAGTGGGCAAACTTACACAATCAGCAAGGGATCAAATAATTATTTCCTTCACTGTATGACAGTGGGTTTTTTAAACTGAAGAACCCTTTTAAAGGGGTTTTCTCAACACAGTGATTGACTTTTAACATGTAGGGAAAGGGAAATGAAGATTATTGCCAAATACATCGTTATTTTGTTTTTGCTTTGGTCAGGAGATAAAGAAGGTTTTATCTCCTCTTAGAGTACACACGTTTCTATTGGTTACTGACCACCTGTCCCCACCTTTCCTCTGTCTCTTATCTGATTGATCCTGGCTGCTGTCAGTCAGTCAGTTTTCTAACAGTGGAGTTTGTTTACCTAACTAAATGACAAGCTTTCACCCTTTAGAGCTCTGTAGCGTTGTGTACTACAGTTTATAAATCTCCTGCAGTCATGTCAGTGTAACAGGCCCAGCTAGGAACAGCAGAACCGATATGTCAATCTCTGCTATAGACCTGCCCACAGCCTGACAAGGAAATGTGAGTCTAAAGCTGAATGTGGCTCTGTGAGACTGCATGAGAATACCCATATAAGCATTTCACTTTCATAATACATATTCAACAAGTCTTAAAGATATCATTAGTATAATAGGAAACACCATTTTTACAGGAGATTTTCTCAATATCCTTAATATTATACATGATATTTATGTCCCACAACCCCATGTTAGTGATTGGGCCATGGCATTATTTCACTTCATTTTTACACCAAGGAATTCTGTATTTTACACAAGAACCTGTATATTTGTTTTATTTTGTACAAAATAAAAATATTTACCACAAATATGCTTTCTTATATTCTGATATTGTAGGGTCTACCAACAATTCTATCTCCTCAAGACCGGAAGTATGAAAATCTATTTATGGATATACGGAAAAAGCTGGAACAGGTAGAGTTTTATGCAAGTTTTTCCAGAGTTAGGTAATAATTCTATACTATTTTAAAATGAACTTAAAGTAATAAATTACCTCTTAAGTCTTGTATCTGTTTTTATAGATTTCATTACCAAACTCAACAGTAGATTTTATTAGCAAAGACCTGAATACTTTCAGTGATGTCTGTGAGGCCACGAACATTGTTGATGTAATGTTGGGATTCCTAGTAATGTCCGGAGGAGATCCAGAACTTTCCATTACAAAGTACATAGAAGATATCTTACAAATGAAAGATCAGAGCAGTGTTCATGTCCTTGAGGTAAGATTTATCCACTTTTCAGACACAGAAATGTACAGCAATCAGACTCTTGTGTGTATGTAGGTATAAAGTGGTCCTTCAAGTTACAATAGCCTCAGGATACAATATTTTGAACATACAATGGCCTTTCCTGGAACATGGTGGGCAACATGGTAGAAAAAAGGCGCCGCCATGCATTAAATCAGTGTATAGTGCGCCTGAATGAATGAACCTGTAAAAAATATGGTGTCTGGCATACCTTACATAGTATAATTGATGCATCTAATTTAGGCGCATAGCAAAATGTAGGCGCCTACTTTAGGTGCATTCAAATGTGTCGTGCCTGACGTATAATGCGCCTAGTTTTGGTGTACTACAGTTCATTTATATCGAGAATAGGGCGTCAACAGGTCTTTGGTGCAAAATACATGTCGACCTGTATATTTAGTATGGTTTAAACATACAATGACCCAGACACTAATTCAGCCAATTATCGTGAACATTTTACTTGAGAAACCCCTGTATTAGTAAAGAACATGCAGTGATTGACGTTCTAAGTAGCGACTCTCTACAGTACAGTGTGGTACTACTTGTTTTCTACTCCTTTTCACATGCGCCAGGATGAGTGGCTCGTTGTACTCTCGTAGTGGTCTGGACTCGTGCAATAAGGTCCATTTGGCTCTTGCTGCCAGCAAAGGTGTTCGTTTCTGCTTATACTGTTACCAATCCAGCTTGTATATTTGACAATGTCTGTCTATAGCTAAAGGCTTATTATTTTTACTTTTCAAAGTAAACTTATTAGATGGATGCATTCTTAAAATTATTGTACTGTGAGAACAAATGACAAAAAAATGTACAATTTTCTGCATTATTTGCAGGCATTAAAACGCTGTTACCTGAAGAACACCATTGCACTCTGGCAATTACTCACCGCTCTGAAGTCCGCACATCTCCTACATCTAAAAAGGGTGAGATGTAACTTTGTGTTAGGAACGGTCCAGCACTAGGAAGTTTTGTTCTTCAGTGCATCTAATTGAATGTAGATCAGTAAAAGATCACTAATTTAGAGTTTCTTTCAGGACCCTTTTGTTGATATAGACCCAGCTTATAAGAGAGAATTGGACAAAGAAGGGCGGCAACAACTGAACATTTTTCTGGAGCAAAATGGAGCAAATGTTTTTTTGTTTGAATTGCATGAGATGATTACCATAAAACTAAGAAAGCCACGCAGTACTGAGGATTGGAAACCTGCCTGGCCGTAAGTTACATTACAATCTTTGTTAAGTAGATAACCGTTCCAGCTATTGCTAGATATGTTGTAAAATCTAAGGGCCACATGTATGAAACGTTTTTGGTCTAAAACTCACTTTTTTTCCCCATAGAAACCTATGGGGAAAAAAGTGAGTTTTAGACCAAAACCGCTTCATACATGTGGCCCTTAGGGTTTATATGGTTTATAGGGTTTTTATGTTTATATGGTACAGCCTCTAACAGGGATGGTAGTGGATCCTCTGGGTCACCGAGAGAGATGACTGATTGAATCAGGCCAGGGCGCAGAGTCTAAAGAGCCTCCCAGTATTCACTAGAACCCACCACAAGGCAAGTTGGACTACACTGTGGGAGACTCCCAGGCTGCTACCCATGGCAAGGTCACTCGCAGTGACAGCGAAGGTGCAGCATAGTACAAGAGGTGCAGGCAGAGACCTGGTCAGTGGACAGGTGATAATTCAGGGCAGGCACAGAATAGTCGGGGCCACAGCCAAAAAAGTTCTATTATATTAATCTTTTTAAATAGGAAAGCATAACCCAGTGATTGCAGCAAATAAAGTGAATTTCTGCCACAAGATGTTATTTGATTTTTACTTTATCGCTTCCAAGAGCCCTAACTAGGGCCTGTTTTAAAATGTATCTTTTAATGGTACCATTTAATATACCTATAATATATTGGGATACCGATTCTTTGTTTAGTGGAATTGGAAAGAAAGGAACTGTGTGATTTTTTTTGTGTATCATTTCTGTGGAGCTCACCACATACATACATACATACATACATACATACATACATATGTACCTACATACATACATTGCTATTTTTGACTTTTTGGATGCATCAATACCAATATTTTTTTCTTTTTATGATAAACAGGAGACAGGGATATTTTAAATTTTTAATGTATATTTTTTGGTTTTTAAAACAACTTTTTTTTTTTTTTACTTAAAGGGGTTGTCTCACAATGCTGTTTCACTGAGCCAAACACAGTTTTAGATCAATCAGTTGTGCACTTTAATGTAACACTAATGTACTGCAGAATGGTATGCAACTAGTGCATTTCTGTTGCCTCTGGCAGAATTTAGAAGAATTGCATCATAGGGGGATTAATGAGTTGACAGAAGGGATGTCCCACCATGTCTGGTGGCGACCACTGCATCTAAATGGTTAAATTGCTGGTATCATTCATCTCTAATCCTGGCCAATACAGCAAGTGTCAGCTTCAATTCTTAATATATTAGTATATTCCTCCATCAAATGCAGGGGCAAGGTGTCATCCTAAATAAGTAGCCTGCTTTAATTATTAATATTTTAGCATATTCCTCAAATCCACAGCAACAAATCTGCTCTATCTTGTGCAATTTGCCACTGTGGATTTATTTGTGGAAATGATGCAGCAGTTTACCATGTGTCCATAAACAATTCAGTGTGGATATGGCTTAATTTCAGCTGTAATGCATGAACACTGCCTAATAATACATTGCATCTCTTCTCCTGTTTCACTATGTCTCATCCCTAGTTTTAACTGTCTGACAATTCTTGATTGCAGCCTAAGAGATGTACTCGGACCTCTTCTTGATGAGAAAAACGTCTCCTTTCCTGAAATAGAAAAAGACTTTCCGGAGCGGATTGCACTTGCCCACTGCATCGATGCCTGGAAGATCGCTGCCTCTAAGAAGTGGGACCATCTGTAAACTTACGTTAACATCTCAGCTTTTATCAACATTTCCTGGTGTAAATCTACATAAAATAATTTAGCAAATATTACTATTTTCAAACAAAAACTCCTTGGTCACTATGGAAGTGCTTCGGAGCTTTTATAACCTACATAGGACCAAAAGAATTTGAGTGATAATTTCAAAATAGATACAATAGCCCAATAATTGCTGTGTGTTGTGTATTTCTTTCTCATTGCAAGTATGTTCACTTGGCACAATTGTTACACGTATTTGGAAGCATATTCCTTGTGAGAACACTAAAATGCAGCGCATATTTTTATTTCTTACATGATTTTTAGGCAAGGTCTACACTATATATGACACTGTCCGAAATCCAATGGCATTTTGGAATTGCTGGACCACAGTTTTTGGCGCAGATTTGTTCAAAAGACTTGGTTGGCTTTCTGATTTGCCGTCGGCCCCGAAACTGACCATGTTATTCTTGTCCTGGCATCATCTTTCAACACACCCCATGCACAGAGTAAAGATGTTTGATACCTCTGAAATCAGTAGGCTCAACTGACTTTGCTCTTACTGTATGTGTACAAGCATCTTAAACTCTAAACATTGCAAATTGACTGGCTGGCTGGCTTTAATACAATCAAGTTTTGGTGCCATGTTCTTATTAGAAGGGGCTTTACAGCGTGTTATCTGTTTTTGTAGAAATGCATGGTATGTGAAGGGCGGATAGCATAACTTGAGTGACATCTCTTTGGTTCAGACCTCTGTGCACTACAAATACATAAGCAGCAAGAAAACTGAACAAAGGTAGGGGCAAAAATTGCACTATGAAGAGCCTTCCCACTATTAGAGATACAGCAATACATGTACAGAACCCTTGTAAAGCAGTGTAATTCACCGGACATAAAAAGCTGCTTAACACCATAGACCATAGTTGCATAGAAGACAATTCAAGGAACTGTGGGGATTAGTGTCAGGATCAGGTAGACAACCCAGGCTTCAACCGATAGAGACAGTGACACAATAGGTAAAGTCCAAGTCCAGGTGGTGCCTGGGTTTACTGAAATAAAGCCTTAAAGGGGTTGTATCACTACAAAGATCATGTCTCAGATTGTGGGGACAGTAAAAATAAGCACTTTTGTAATTGAGTTGCATTACCTCAGTCACTTGGTTTAGTAGATATGAGCCTTTCTGTGAATCTGTTTTCTATTTCTGCTGCTGCTCCTCGGGACACGCCCCCTTTTCTGTGATTGGCTAGTCGGGACACACCCCAGTCGGATCCCGCCCATATATATGCCCCCTACTCTGTGATTGGCTGGCTGACATTTCATTCAGCCTGTTGGGATACGCCCCCAGACAGGAAACGCCCTGGACATGCCCCCTGCACTATGATTGGCTGCCTGCACACTCTGTGTTTACTCCTCTCTGAGCTGTTAAAACCGATAGTGAAACCAAGGGCTGCAGCCTCAACACTCATCTCCCAGCTCTAGGGTGAATGTTCTGGCTAAATACTGACTGTTTAACTAATAGATCCCCTCATATAACACAGTGCTACATCCTGTGCTTCCTCCATATAACACAATCTTAGTCTCCTGCCAGATAACAGGGGGAGAAACTTATAGATCCCCTCATATAACACAGTGCTACATCCTGTGCTTCCTCCATATAACACAATCTTAGTCTCCTTCCAGATAACAGGGGGAGAGGAGGGGGAAGGCAGTGTGCATTCCTCTATATAGTCTCCAAAAAAATGGGAATCTCGCAAGAGAACAGAGAGTGACTTTTGATCACTATATTTACTATTTTGCCATAGACAAACTTAGACTCTATCAGTTCTCTATCTATAAAAACACTAAAACGTAGCTTTTATTATGTATAACTCTTAACCTCTATACACACTATTTAAAAACCTGATTTCTAACTTCACCATTTAACCCTTTCTACTTCTGAAGGAAGGAATAGCTCCTTTTCTATTATCAAATCTGGTGGAACACCACCTATTAACAGGAAAGCCTTATGTATACAGCAATTTACTAACTCCAGTAAGGGATCCCAAGCCTCCTACTTGGGCAGTTGTCCATAATCTAATGGACACAAAACAAGGCCCCCTTGTGACACCCTCTGCAGCGGGTGGCATTTGTAGACAGAGGTGAGAAATCACAATTTAAAACGTCATGCCTGACCTCCCCAACATGTTTCACCAGCTAAACTGGCTTCATCAGTGGTTAGAGGTCCGGTCCCATGTGGTCTAAGCTCATTTCCTTTTATATCATGTTAGGTACACACCCTATTCAGGTGCTCACCAATTAGCCATCAGAGAATCCACAAAACCCACTCCCCCTTCCACTCTCCTGCACACACACTAATAATATGTGCTGCTACTGCTGCCACCATGCTCCCATAAACAACAATCCTCAGACAAGTTCACCATCTCCATAACGGGCTTGCGCCCTATCTTACCATGCTGCCCGCGTACTGTATCAATGGACATTTCTGCCCTGACTCTGATGGACTTCCGTCCCATTTCTCTCACATTATTGCCTCTGCGCGGCTCACCTAGAACAGACTAAGCAGAATAGATGTTACGTTCCACAGCACACTACCAGCTTTATCAACTCCCATAAACCCCTTCTCCTCCATGTCTAATATGCATATTCATTGGGAATATATACTCCATTGTACTGTACACTATTGTCATAGTCTCTTCCCATAAAGCACTTCTCCTTTATATCTAATATACATATTCATTTTAATAAAGCTGCAGGCTTTATTAAATACATATTCCATTGTACTGTACACTATTGTCTTAGTCTATTCCCATAAACCACTTCTCTTTTATATCTAATATACATATTCATTTTAATAAAGCTGCAGGCCCTATGGTTAGCCCGCCCTCCCTCCTGCAATTTCACCTCCCACCTTCCCCATTAAAGATTCTTGCTTACAGGTCACGGCTAGCCACCTAATTCATTACGTCACAATGGGAGCATGCAAAAATGTTAGTACATTCATACTCTATTGCATCTGCATACATCTGTACTGCATATATTGTATTTAAAGTTAGCACAAAATCTACGCAGCGAGCAGAAACAATAAATCTATACATAAATAAATGTATGCATGAATAGATAGTAATCTACTCCCGAGCTGTGTCTTGCCACAATAACGCGAGTGCATATATATATATATTTTTTTAAATGTATTTATTAAAGTTTTCACTATACATACATCTGAAGCAAAAGCAAATACAGGTATCAATCATATAAAGTACCATATAATACATTGGTTTATACATGAAGAGTACGTCAGTTGAGAGGTACAATGATGGTACTGTAGACAGGACAGATGAAAATGTTAGATTACCTGTGTGTACTCCATAAATTTCCTAAGGAGTATATATAGTTGGTAATAAACCCATAACATAATGCAACCAGGTAACCATTTACAACGGAAAACAGAGTGAACCAAGACTCTGGAATCAACCGGGTCATCACTGCAGATAACCTTTAGTTGTATAAAATGTTCTTGAAGGGAAGTCTCTTGGTCATTTTGGGGTTACTGCCTTTGACCAAAGTTGTTCCCAACCTATTAGTCTAGTCTCAACTTCCCCAATGTCCCCGCTAGTTCCCCTTCCAGATACCATTTTGTTAATTTAAAGGGAGTTATCAGTGATCTAATTTCGCCTTTGCTTAGGAAGTTCACTATGTAGGGGGACCATTTTGTGAAAAAGGATTCCGCCTGTGACTCTTTAACGAGCTCCACCTCTTTCCGTTCCATGTGGAAATAATGCTTCACCTGTGCCCACACTTCTCCTACCTCTGGTGTTTTGTCCTCCAACCAGTGGTTTAATAAGGTTCTCTTTGCTGCTAGGAAGGTTATATGTAATAAGTTGTTGTGTCTATCGACCTGTGAAAGATCATGAAATAGGTATGCTCTTGGGGAGAGTGGACAAGAAATGCCCCACCTCCGCCTCAAGACATCACGCAACTGTGCCCCAAATACTTGGGTATTAGAACATTTCCAGATGCCATGTACCAAATCTGATTTTGGTAATTTGTATTTAGGGCAGGCCATTTTACGATGTGGCGCTAGCGGGTGTGGGGGAATGTTAAAGCCATAAATTGCGTGGTGAACGAAGCGAAAGTGGGTCTCTCTCCATCTCTCGCAAATGATGGCCTTGTTTAGCTTGTTCCAACCCTTCAGGATAATTTGTGGTAAGCCCATATCGGGGAACTCCTTCTCCCATTTTGAGAATAAAACGGTCTACCTCTCCTAGATATCCGCGTTACGTATTTTCGCATATAGAGCAGACAAAGAATGTCGGTAGGAAGGGGGGCCTATAATCTCATCAAACGAGTTGTTGTAGCTCTCTCTTTCTAGCTGTATCACCCTTGCTTTTAGAAAGCCTACAACCTGGCCATATACCAGGAAATGCGAGTTGGGTATGTTGTAAAGACGTTGAAGCTCGGGCAGAGAAAGGTATGAGTTTCGTGTTGGACACAACAGGTGATCAACCTTTGTAATTCCCAGGTCTGCCCATTGATTCAGATGTTTGTTATTTAGGCCCTGTGGCAATTCCGGGTGTCCTATTAAGGGCATATGTTTACTGAGCATAGCCGGTAGCCCAATTAGTTTGCGGCAGATTTTCCAAGTTGCTATTGTATCTCTCATGAGAATACAGGTTCTGATGTCCTGTGGTATAGCAGAAAATTTAGTATGTAAGAGAGCCGATAAGCTCCAGGGGGCAGCTATGAGGGCCTCTAGGCCTGTGTTAGAATAATACGATGTATCTTTTAGCCAATCAAGGCAGTGCCGCATGTTACAAGCTAAGTTATATTTACGGATATCGGGCATATTAATGCCTCCACTTGTTCTGGGTAGCATGAGTTTTTTTGCAGCAATTCGGGGTCGTTTGCGGGCCCATAAAAAGGTTGTAAAACTATTCTGTATGATTTTCACGTCCGCGTGACGTAGTAGTAACGGGACAGTTTGGAGCGGATATAATAGTTTAGAAAAGCTCATCATGCGGATAAGATGCGCTCATGCAAATAGTGTGAGGGGTAATGAGGACCATCTATTAAGTTCCCTAATTATTTTTAAAATGAGGGGTGGGTAATTTAAATTGTAGACTGAAACAGGAGAACGTCTTATGTGTATTCCCAAATATTTAATTGGGTTTTGCATTTGGGGATATTCGTAACAGTTCGGATTTGGATTCATTAACATGGAACCCTGAAAAGTGTCTAAAGAGATGCAGTTCTCGGAAGAGGGCAGGTAGGTCTCGCTCTGGGTGCTATACAAAGAATATGATGTCATCGGCAAATACTGCCAATTTTAGTTCTTGGGTTTTAATCTTGATGTCTTCGAAGGTATTTGAGGAGATCAGGAACCTAGCTAGGGGCTCTATTGCTAGATTGAAAAGATAAGGTGAGAGGGGACACCTCTGCCTCGTCCCCCGCTGAAGGGTAAATGGTTTTGAAAGATATCCAGGGACACTGATTCTGGCTTCCGGGTTATGACATAAGACCTTTAAAAAAGTCCGGAATGGGCCGGTGAGTCCTATCTTATCTAGGACATTTCCAAGCCAGTCCCAGTCTACGCTGTCAAAAGCCTTCTCAGTGTCTATGGTGAGTAGCGCCGAGAAGGGGGGACAGATCGGGTGTTTATTGACCTCATCTAGAACAAGCAGCACTTTACGAATATTTGCTACCGCTGACCGACCCTGGATGAACCCTACTTGGTGACTGCCAATAAGTTTCGACATGAACAGAGCTAGTCGGTCCGCCATTATTTTGGCTAGTATTTTTAGATCAACGTTTATCAGGGATATAGGTTGATAGGATGCGGGTAAGGTGGGGTCTTTGCCTGACTTAGGGATTATTCTAATGTGCGCAGTGTTCGTGGACGGGGGAATTTTATTTCCGGACAAGTACGAGTTAAATAATGTCAGCAGAGTTGGGGTAATTTGAGTTTTCAATGTTTTAAAAAACTCGCCTGTATAGCCTTCTGGGTCAAGCGCCTTGTTGTTCTTTAGGTTGGTAATTGCTTGTTCGATCTCTGCCTTGGTGATGGGTGAACCCAGGATCGCCGCCTCTTCTACAGAGAGACCTGGGAGCTCAATGTTCTGTAGCCAGCGTTTGGAAAGAGCGCCGTCAAGGTCCTCTTTAGCATATAATTTTTCGTAAAATGATCGAAGAATCTCGACCACTTTATCACCTTTCCGGTTCGGTCCTTCAGAGCTGGTACAGAAGCTGGCGGGTGGGGTCCCCCCGGTGTATTGCCATGTCGAAATAATGCTGCTTCTTGCTTTTTTATTTTTTGGGACTCTATTTTTTCAAGCCAAGACTCATATTCGCGTTTGGCTGTCACCCAACATGACTTATTTGTGTCTGAAGGAGTGAGTGAAAAGGTATCATATGCTACACGTAGATCCTTACTTAAGGATTCTAATTTATCTCTCAATATCTTCTTAAATCTGGAAACATGTGCAATTAGTTTACCTCTTATGACTACTTTAGCTGCATCCCAGTATACCTGGGGGGAGCTCAGGTGAGCCCTGTTATAGAAGTGATATTCTTGCCACCAACCCTGAAGTGTCTTACCGAATTCTTCATCTTTCGTTAGGTATGAGGGAAATTTCCAGATGTAGTCTGACCCTCGAGGAACACTATCTAAGATATATATCGATACCGGGGAGTGGTATGAGATGATCATTTTCTCAATTTTCACGTCTTCTATTTTGGGCAGCAAATTGTGGGAGAGGAGTATGTAGTCTATCTAGACCACATCCTATGGGGGTGTGAATAAAACGTATACTATCTACCTTCTGGGTTTAGTTGTCTCCAGGAGTCGTGGAGGTTTAGATTGTGTGTAAATCTGGCTAAGGGGGTGGCATACTGCTGGATGTGACCCGGTGGAGGATCCTCTCTCCTTCTATCCTCTGATCGGGACATAACAGCGTTAATGTCACCGGAGACTTTTTTGAGTGTGCTGTCATCATTCAGTATGATCGGTTCAAGACGCTTGAGGAAGTTCGCTCCTCCCACGTTTGGCCCATATATATTGTGAAAAGAGAACACCTCATCTGCTATCCGGAGCTTAACATTGACCCACCTCCCTTCCGTGTCCTTCTCCTGGTGTATGACGGATCCGCTGAGGTGTTTACTTATTAGGATAAGAACCCCTACTTTACCATTCAGCGCTGGTGAACCTATGACCTGTCCCACCCATAATCCCTGCATCCTTACAAAGTCACTTTCCAAAGCTACGTCAGTTCTGAGGCGTTTTAGATGTCTTATTACCATTTTGCGTTTACTGGGAGATCTCAACCCTTTCACATTCCATGTGATTACTTTCATTTTGAAAGTTAAAATTACCACGGGCACTGGTTATCTTGGTGAATTCAGTGGTGACGTCAAACAAAATTTAACAATTAAACTAAACAATTAAACCAAACACAAGGCTCTCTGGCCTATAGCACCTGAAGGAGGTAGGACTCTAATCCCGCTCCTCCTCAGCATGTTGTGCAATTGGACTTCACTTTTTTCCCCATGGAATAAGAGATCTATATAGTAGAAATACAGCTTAGAGCTCATGTTGGAGCTTCCTCCAAGCGGCAGAGCGTGGTCAATTAGTATAACTGGTACCTTGAAATTGGTTATCAGTGTACAATGCGTCCCTATAAATTCAACATTTTATAGCTATCTCACTGAGAGTCTTTTAGCTATCTTGCGGTGAAGTTCAAGATATTTAAAGGTACGAGGAATCCTCACACGTCGCCCTCCTTTATCTTAGGTCTTGTGCGTGAGCATAACCAAAAGATGCGTTTAGTCATGTGTCCACTCTAGAGGATTGTCTTCGCCGCTGCTCTATCGGACTTCTAGGTCGTAGTTGGTGTGCTTGGCGGGAGTCTTCCTCTGTCAGACGGTGATCATTCCTAGTGAAGGTACCCAGTCCTGACAGAGAAGCAGAGCGATCTGAGACAGAGGGTGAGGGGGGTCTAGAATGAGTGCGGTACCTCTCGTCAAGGTATTTCTCAGCTTCAGATGGTGATTGAAAGGTAGATGTATTTCCGTTTTTATGAAATATCTTCAGGATTGCCGGGTATAATAGTGCAAATTTAATTTGTTTGTTGAAGAGTAGTGAGCATACCGAGGAGAAGGCCCTTCTCTTCCTTGCCACTTCTGCAGAGAAGTCTTCAAAAATTAGGATTTTGCGACCCTTAAAGATCAGATCAGTCTTTAACCTTTTAAAGGCTCTCAGGATGGCAACCTTATCTGTGAAGTCAAGGTATTTTATGATTGTTTGACGCGGCCTTTCTCTCAGGGCCGGTGGGATGCCTTCCTCTCGTGTCGTTCTGGCCCCTCCCCTGAGATCAGGACCTAAACGATGAGCACGCTCTACTTTGCATATATGTGAGAGTCCCAAAGCTTTAGGTAGTTCCCTTTCACATAACATCGCCAAACTCTTAGGAGGTATGGACTCAGAGATGCCTAATATCCTTAGGTTACTATGTCTCGATCGATTCTCCAGATCCTCTAACTTATCGTTTAATCTCTGGTTTTCCCGCAGTAAGTCCTTTATTTGGGAACGAGTTTTATCTGTGACTGTTCTCAGATCTCGAATTTGCAGGTCATGCTCATCTATTCTTTCCGTCTGTGCGATTACATCCGTTTTGACTTGCGCTATCATCTTTGCCACCGATGCCATTAACGGGGCCTGTAGGTCAGCCGATATTTGCTTTGCAACCTCCGCCACAATGTTCTTGAAATCAGCAGGCGACGCGTTGGTTTTATCCGCAGGGGCTTCTTGGTCATCCTGTGAGTCTAGGGGAGCTGGGGTTATGGAGAAACATCTCTCCCTTAAGTTCGTTGAGGTGTCCCAGTCTGTCGTTGTCAAGGAGAGTGCTTCTTCAGAGTTGTCCTGAACGTCCCCATGAGATGTAAGGCTAGGTGGCGCTGAGGTCTGGGATTTATCAAGTTTGGGGGATTGTTTTGTGCTTTTTGAGCGACCCATTTTGCAGAGGTATTTTTCCATGTATTGAGGAACTCAGCGTTTCATGCACCTACAGTGTATTAAGGTGGTATACGTTGTGTGTATCAGCTTTGTATCGACAGTTTAATTGCTCGTTCAGATTAGTATTTAAGGGTTACTGAAGCACGTGTTTAGACTACTAGTTAGGGATTTCTCGCTGGGTTGTTTCCCTTTAATGTCTTTCCCCCCCTTTCTTTCTCCTCCCCTCCTTTACTGGGCACCGACGATTTAGTCAGGCAGGTAGTGAGTTTCTCAGCAGTATGCTTTGCTATCACTCAAGATTCTGGGGGCAAGTGACGTTTCTGCTTTTGTTTTTCTGCATCTCTAGCCTTTGAGACGTTGGATATCAGTAGTGCGAGCCTGAGTGTCTGAGGATCAGTGGGACAATTGGACTTCCTGCAGATTTGAAAAGTAAGCCGCAGTCTGTAGATGAACGTTTTTAACTTATCAGATGCTGGTGTTGATGGCTTAACTATGCGCTTTATGGCTGTAGACCAAGTTTAGCAAATAGGTGTCTGTATTGGCTACTCGCTCCCTCTATGTCTCCATGGTGTTAGGGCTATTAAAGATGTAAACCTTTTATTCAATGTCCAATCTCTGCCTAGTTAGCCCGTGTTGCCTCGGTATCAGAGAGGCCGGGTACTTATGGTTGGCGGTGCAGATTTTATGCTGCTCAAGATGGCCGTTCATTAGCCGCTCGTCTGTGGCGGGAAATGTTCGCGGGCTTTTCTCTGTGGTCAGGGCATAAGCAGCAAGGCCTAATGCTTTTGATCACTGACTAGGTCTGCAGCTCTGGTCTAGCACAGAGGGGGAGGAGTGTCTCTCCGCCGGACTCTCTCACAGTTTCAGCGCCCTTGATCCCGTGGGCGCCTCTCCTTCGTTATATATGGAAGGGGTCAGAGCGCGGACCGCGTTGTTTTCCTCCCGGGTACGGGCAGGGAGCGTGAGGAGGAGGCGACTATGCGCGGGCCCGGGTTACTACCGGGAGTTTTGTTCTACGCTCACTTCTGCGCCTGCAGCCCCGGGAACCGGAGATCGGGTCTGAGGTAGTCAGGTAAGTCCTACCATGGTCTGTAGCCCAAGAGTCAGTCCCTTCATACTGGAGGCTGATCCTGGCAGCCGAGCACAGGATGTCTGTGCTTCGCAGTGTCTGTGGGTGCTGCGCGCGTGCTGGTCACTTCGCTTCCCGCCGACCGGACCGGTCTCAAAATGCTCCGTTAGCTTGCGGCAGTAATTTAGGGCTCCTCTGACGTTCGCCAGGCATCTGTGTCACGGATTAGTTTGCCGGGATGAGAGTGCCGCTCGGGAGCTCCGCTCACACGCTCATTCCATGGCGGCGCCGGAACCAGAAGTCGCGAGTGCATATATTATATGATTCAGTTGCCAACAACCCCATAGTGCACAGAAACAATATACATACATCCCAATTTGTTAAATAGAAACCGTGGCCTCACGTGATCAATACCTATCATCATTGCAAAACACAGGGAAAATGAGGGACAAGGTGGAGGCAGAGGGGGGGGGGGCAGGAGGGAGATAGGGGGGAGGAGAGGAAAAAAACAAACAAACAAAAAAAACCTTATGTGAACTCTGATGCTTCTATAGTCATATATTCAATCGTGCTATGTCCACTGACCATACTTAATCACATATATCATGTTTCTTCAAAAATTATTATATAGGGAATCAGCAAGATTAAATAAATGCTGAAAATGAAAAGCCTTCATTTAGGCCTTTAGGGTTCAATGTATTGAGTCTGTATATCCATCTTGCCTCTTCCTGCAACAAAACTACATCCAGATCGCCCTTTCTTTCCCCTAGCTTTTTCACACAGATGCCCCAGAATTTTAGCACCTCTATTTCACCATTATGTACTTCCAAAATGTGTCTCGCTAGGGGGGGTGTCACCTCTAGTTTTAATAGTACTCAGATGTTTCGAGATCCGACGACGAAACTCCTGTATGGTTTTTCCCACATAGATCTTGGGGCAAGTACACATAGCCCCATAAATCACCCCTCTGGTTTTACAGTTGATGAATTGTCTTATCTCAAATCTTCTCTTTTCTATGGGATTAACAAAATCTTTTGTTTTCCATATAAATGGACAGAATGAACAGTTGCCACAGGGATATGAGCCTACCACCGGAGACTGTAACCATGGGACCGGACCTCTAACCACTGATGAAGCCAGTTTAGCTGGTGAAACATGTTGGGGAGGTCAGGCATGACGTTTTAAATTGTGATTTCTCACCTCTGTCTACAAGTGTCACCCGCTGCAGAGGGTGTCACAAGGGGGCCTTATTTGTTTTGTGTCCATTAGATTAGGGACGACTGCCCAAGTAGGAGGCTTGGGATCCCTTACTGGAGTTAGTAAATTGCTGTATATATAAGGCTTTCCTGTTAGTAGGTGGTGTTCCACCAGACTTGATAATAGAAAAGGAGCTATTCCTTCCTTCAGAAGTAGAAAAGGTTAAATGGTGAGGTTAGAAATCAGGTTTTTAAATAGTGTGTATAGAGGTTAAGAGTTATACATAATAAAAGTTATGTTTTAGTGTTTTATAGATAGAGAACTGATAGAGTTTAAGTTTGCTTATGGCAAAATAGTAAATTTAGCATTCCTCTATATAACACAGTCATAGTCTCCTGCCTAGTAACAGGGGGAGGAGGGAGGGAAGTGTACAGTGCTCACATGTGTTTCATCAGTTCAGACTGTGTGTATAACTGGTTATAGCACAGCAAAGAGCTTGTGGAGCCAGCCTGAAGGCTTTGCAGACACATGAGAACACTGCAGGAGGCTGTAGAGCTATCCTCTCCAGACAACCTTCTGCTTCCCTACCTCACACACAATGATCATGTCCAGGTCTTCGTTGAGCAGACACGCCTCCGGGCAGGAGAGACAAGCCTGCTGAGAGGAGAGACTTGCCCCTGGATTTCAAATTCAAGCTCATAGAATCAGCTCAAGAGCATGAACAGTTCAAACGATAAAACCCCTTTAACTTCAGGCAAAACACAAAACAAAACCTGTACAGCTGAGCTCTAGCTTAACAGACATTTAGGGCAACATGTATGAAACTTGGCGCCAACACGCCAGTTCTAAATCGATTTAGAGGAGTGTAGAATTCGACAGTATGTATGAAAGTGTTATGCAACAAACTTTCTCAGTCATGATTTGGATTTGTATGGCAGTTTCCCACCAAACGTTGGCACATTCTTGGCACATTTGTAGTGCATTCAAAAGCTTTGTGTCTAGTACAGACTGCAGCAGGTTTGAGTGTACGACTATTCAGACATCTCTCGGACAGGGCTATAACAGTTTTTTGGCCAAAATACAGCACAAAACTGGTGCAGCTCTGTTCATACATGTCACCCTTAGTCCTCACTAAACTCAACACATGTATCGCGTGTCACAATACAATTTCACCTCTTAGGCCATGTTCAAACGGCTTACTTGGGCACGTATTTCAGCCCGTAATTCGCGGCGTACTGCGTGAATTGCGGGCTGAAATACGGCCCACTCATTACGGTAATCCACAGTTCTCATAGAGAAGTGACATGTCATTTACTAGCGGCGTATATGCGCCGCTAGTAATGATAGTCTATGGGCCGGCGAGGTGCCGGCCCCCCTCTCCCGCCCCGCCCCATCCACACGGCGTAATTGCGGGGCATAATTACGCCCCGCAATGAAGACGTGTGACATAGCCTTAGAAGGGGAGTTCCACCAGACTCTGACCAAGGTTTTTGCAACCCTTATAAAGGCTGCAAGTGTTCTCTGGAGCCTAAACCACATAGAAGAGCATTCTAGGGGAAACACACTGCCCTTAATGACTCTGCCTGTCACTGTTTCACATACCCTCCCTATCTTTTCAGGTTTGTGTGGTTGGACACTTTTACCCACCAAGCAGTATGTCCTTGACAGAGCATCGGCGATGCCCTGAAATTTTCCTGCTCTGTGTTCTACAGAAAAACTAACATTTTTGTAAGGTCAAGAACCGCCTCGTAACTCTTGCATTTATCTCTTTTGCTTGAGATACCCAGATTAGTGGTCCTGAAGTTACAACCCACTAGGTGGTACTTGAGTGACTCAAGGGTCCATTTGATGGCCAAAGGCTTCCGCTCAAAAATACTATAATTCTTCTCAGTGGGCATGAGTTTCCTACTTAAAGGGGTTTTCTCACCTTATCATTGTGCTGGCTTCTCTGCAGTTTATTAGCCTCAGATTTTGAAATAGAGGGGCAGGTTTCTCCTCGCAGTAGTGTGTATCTTCACTCTAGGAAGAGTGGTGATGTCATCATTCCCTTGCACTGTTTGTTTGTGCTCACTCAAATATCCTCACATGCTTCATTCTGTGTGAGCGGTGGGAGGAAGTGGATCTCGGCTCTCCAGACATCCTCCAATGTCTGGAGAGCTGAGATTGCCATCTTCCTCCAGACAATCATTGGAAGTGGAACTGCTAACAGCGGTGCTCTCATGGTATACTACTACTACTACTACGTTTCAGAAGCCAGAAACATAGGGCGACATGTTTGAACAGGGATGCGGCAGAAGTCTGGTGTCTTTTAAACCCGACATCTAGCCCAGCCCTGTACGCTATAGTTTAAAATTGTCCATACGCCAATATCAGGCGCATTACAGAGTGTCTACGGCACTTTGTAATACGCATAAAAATTGGCGTCTTAACGCCAAAAATCATACATGATGCCCATAGTATAAAGAATATAGGCAAAAAGAGATCACAGTGTGCATTAGGGATTTTAGTATGTCCACTTCATGAGACTACTTGATGTCCACATGAATGCACAATACCTATATACAATGTTCGGGGTCTAAAGCAGGGTCTATAAGACTGGTGTTCACAAGAGTAACTAAACTCCCAGAGTCCAGGAGAGCCTTTACAGATAGCCATTCACCTTTATATGACACATTAGTCTTTAGCACAGCCCCTGCAGAACATACTGGTCTTGTGGATAAACACCTCTGTCTAGATCACACTCCACTGACTCTACTGTAAGGAGGCAATTTGCAGCAATAAGCCCAGGTCCATGACACCACCAACACACTGTGCAGCCCCGGTCTTCATGAGACTCTGGACTGGACCTGACTGTCCATTTGGGACTTCACCATATGATCTCCATCTGAGCTACCTCCCCTTGGGAAATTTATCCACCGCCCTTAGAAGTTCCTGCAGACATGCTGTTCTCGCGGTTGGAGCATCCAGGATGGACATTCTGGAGTAACTCCTCGGTGGCTTTAAACCTTTCTACTATCTGTGCAGGTGTAAACTCCTCAGTTGGTAGCCACTTTTTCACGGGATCAAAAAAACCCAAAAAAGGTATTAAAAAAAAAAGGGGCAGGGGGGAAAATTTTTTTTACACCAAGCCCCCAAAAATTCACCCTATTTTGGGTATCCTTAGATTTTTATAGTTTGGGCCCTTTGGTTTCCCCTTAGGAAAGGGGCCCATGATCCCCCCCCCCCCCCCCCCCCCCCCCCCCCCCCCCCCCCCCCCCCCCCCCCCCCCCCCCCCCCCCCCCCCCCCCCCCCCCCCCCCCCCCCCGTTGTTATGGTGGCCACTACGCTGGATCAACCGTAATGCTGAACCACTGCATCTCTACAAAGGCAGTGGTCGAAGCTTCAATACGATAGGATGTTCAAATAGATGTTGACACTGAGACCACTGTGTTGCTTACGTATAATCACTGACTGAGTGTGACCTTTATTCCCATAGCATCAAATACTGATACAGGTATTGTTGAATTCATCTGTAAGGGTAGGCACGTCTAGATGAGCTAACTTTGCATTTCGCTCGTTTGAGCAGTTGAGCTTGTATCTATGGGGGATGTATGAAGCAACTGTCTAATGTGAGATTGTAACTGTTCCGCTATAGCAATCATAGATCAGCGCTCCCAGTTTTCAGCAGCATCCGATCTGTTGCTAAGGGGAAAAAAGGTGAACAAGAAAGCAATATCCCCTCATTCATCCTGACGGCCTGCAAGCTTATAATGGCAATCTCTTTAGTCTGATGCATCTGAATACCATATGTGGAAACTAGCATCGGGATCAGGTGTGTGGAGGAGGTAGATCTTGAGTGGTTTCAGGCAATAGGATACATCGGGGTGTAGAGGGTTTGTGTGGATGTTAGTCCTCCCGAAGTGGGATTGCTGGGAGGTGTAGTTCATCGACGCTGGGATTAACCACAGAGACTCTCAACCTTGGATATGAAGGCTATACTCACAGGTCAGATGCTTGTAGCCCATTACACTCTTCAGCACTTCACTGGTACAGCACAGGTGTGGGTACATCAAATGACAGTTCACAACTTTTCCTGTCTCTCACACTGATGTTTCATTGGAGAACTATGCTCAACTCTGATGAAGCGGGTCTCTCTCTCACCCCAGCTACCATGACACCTCTCTCTTCCGGGAGAAAGGACATTCCCTAACACCTTCAGTCACGCTGCAGCTTTAATGGGCGCAGTATACATTCCCCAGATGTCCTGGCACTAACCTCCCTGTGTCCCTACCACCACCAGAGCAGGTTACACTCCTTATTTCTTTTCCTCTCTTCACTGTACCCCACTTCTCTGTCTGTGCGCCCTTGCGCTATTTCCAATCTGTTTGTTCCTGCTTCTCTCCTTCTCTCTGTGAGCCACAGATAAAGGTTAGCCTCCTGCCTGGTCCTCACACTGTCAGATAGTGTGGGAGAGGATACCAGATTTTAGAACTTTCTTATAAAGTGGTTTTGCCAAGAAGTGAGTTCTTTACTCCTTATCTGCTCAGGAGAAAAGATAAACAAAGCATGCAGGGTCATGAACGGGCTGCAGGGGGAGAGGGAGTGGGGGCTGAGTAGCCAGGAAGCAGAGAGTGTCTGCAATGTTTACTCAAATAATTACATTACAACAAGTGGATTCTCTATACAAAAGATACAGGATCTTTCTCCACAGTCCCTTGCAAGCTCCTTCATGTTCCCTGTCATTAGATAAGAAGTGCAAACACGCAAGCACAGCCAGACCAGCTCTTGTCAGTTTCCTGGTCGTGTCTAATGTAAACTGTCAGGAAACTAAGGGGGACTGAGCTGTAGCTCTCAGAGGCTTCACTTTTTTTAATCACATATATTTAGAAAAGTGATGAAATACCCATTTTGGAGAATCCCACATCAACATTTCATCGTGGCAAAATTTCTTTAATGCTATGTTCACATGGCTTATTTCAGAATTGCCGATCATAAATATGTTCTGAAATCAGTTGAAAATCAGTTGCAAATAAGTGCCACTAAGTGTGGCACGTATTTGTAACTGATTTCCCGACGGATTCACCATCTCCAATCATTGTAGGTGGTGAATCCGTCCGTAAATAATTGACATGCACATTGTTTTTTCCGTCCAATTGCCGTCGTCAAATCCGCGGCGGGGAATCCGGCACGGAAATACGCGTCGTGTGAACGACGAGCCGTATTTTCTATTGAAATCAATAGAAAATGGGCTGTTACTTATTTCTGACTGATTTGCCGACGGATTGACGATCGTCAATCCGTCGGCAAATCCGCGGCGAAATAAGCCGTGTGAACGAGGCCTAACGGTCTGAACTACCAGCAACAAACTCAGAACTCAACTGAATGCAGCTCATTGCAAACCCTCCTTATAACTGTGTACCTGCAGCCTTTCCCTTTTCCTCACACTGATTTACTGCTTTCCTCTCTGCCCCCTGCTCTAAATAAAGTGCTAAGTCACTTAACCCTTTATATACACTTACACCATATTCAGTACAATTTAACAAATTTTACATTACAAAGATCCACAATTATTTAGGGGTGGTTCCCCATCCTCTACATACACAGTCCTCAGAAAGCACATACAGCTGAATATTATCGTGGAGTAGAGAGCCATCGCCTCCCGACTCCGCCAACTAGTCCTGTGGGCTTCAGATTAGGCCTATGGCCTACAGGAGTAAATGAAACAGAAATCATGATGTAATGATGTTATAGAGCCTCATGCACTGCTGCATCTTTTAAGCTGCAAAACCTAAGGCAGCCTGCCTTAGGCTTGAGGCCTACAAGATGGAGAGAGCAGCGTCCTGATATAGGTGGCATAGTGATATCATGCTGCTCACGCCAGAGCGAGCTGTTCAGTGGTGACACAGAGAGAGGTAAGTAATTTTTTCATTATTTTTTTAATCATTCAGAAGGGTCGATTTAGAATAGGCGGATTACCTACAGGCATCCTCTATATCTATCAAATACATACAAGGAGCCTCTGTATTTATCTAGCTAGCAGGGGCCTATATACCTACTGAGGAACTATATAACTACCTACCTACAGTTTGCCCATTTACATGCCTACTGGAGGCCTATATACTTACCTATGTACCTAAATACTGGTGGGATTCCACACCTAGCTACCTACCGGAGGGCTATATAATCTACCTACCAGAGGCCTATATACCTACTTTCTTAATGAGGGACCTACACTCACCGGCCACTTTATTAGGTACACCTGTCCAACTGCTCGTTAACACTTAATTTCTAATCAGCCAATCACATGGCGGCAATTCAGTGCATTTAGGCATGTAGACATGGTCAAGACAATCTCCTGCAGTTTCAAACCGAGCATCAGTAATGGGAAGAAAGGTGATTTGAGTGCCTTTGAACGTGGCATGGTTGTTGGTGCCAGAAGGGCTGGTCTGAGTATTTCAGAAACTGCTGATCTCCTGGGATTTTCACGCACAACCATCTCTAGGGTTTACAGAGAATGGTCCGAAAAAGAAAAAACATCCAGTGAGCGGCAGTCCTGTGGGCGGAAATGCCTTGTTGATGCCAGAGGTCAAAGGAGAATGGGTCAGACTGGTTCGAGCTGATAGAAAGGCAACAGTGACTCAAATAGCCACCACGCTTACAACCAAGGTAGACAGAAGAGCATCTCTGAACGCACAGTACGCGAACTTTGAGGCAGATGGGCTACAGCATCAGAAGACCACACCGGGTGCCACTCCTTTCAGCTAAGAACAGGAAACTGAGGCTCCAATTTGCCCAAGCTCATCGAAATTGGACAGTAGAAGATTGGAAAAATGTTGCCTGGTCTGATGAGTCTCGATTTCTGCTGCGACATTCGGATGGTAGGGTCAGAATTTGGCGTCAACAACATGAAAGCATGGATCCATCCTGCCTTGCATCAATTGTTCAGGCTGGTGGTGGTGGTGTCATGGTGTGGGGAATATTTTCTTGGCACTCATTGGGCCCCTTGGTACCAATTGAGCATCGTTGCAACACCTTGTTGAATCTATGCCACGAAGAATTGAGGCAGTTCTGAAGGCAAAAGGGGGTCCAACCCGTTACTAGCATGGTGTACCTAATAAAGTGGCCGGTGAGTGTATATACCTACCTAATGAGGAACCTATGTGCCTACCTACCTACCTAATGGGAGACCTATATACTTACCTGCCTACGGGGGGCCTACATAACTACCTAATGGGGGGTCTATATACCTGACTAAATAATGAGAGTTAAAGGGGTTGTCTCACTACAAAGAATAGCTTTCAAAATGTAGGGAACACTAAATGATGTTTTCCAAATATATTGCTTTGTTCATCTTTTTTTGTTAAGGAGCTACAAATGATTTTATCACCTTCTGAGGGCTTTCTGGTTTCTCTAGTGACTGATCTGTGTACTCCTTCTCCCCTGCTGTTTGTTCTAGCTGATGCAGGGAGTGACTCATCACAGAAAATGCAGGCAAGCAGTGTGAAAGCTTGTGTGTTATCTGATCTTTCAGACAAAAGACTAATTACTCTACTGTTTACATTAGCTCAGAAGCTTCTCTGGACCCCAGAGAAGGTAATTTAGCTAATCTAGACTGATAAACAGAGAAGTCTGAATACATGCAGCTCATATGCTAATTACAGACAGCTTTACCAGGAAGTGACAGAGCAAAGCAGCATTATTTCATTCCTGCATCCTATGAAACTTTGAGATGAGACAATCCCTTTAATATTACTAAATAGCTAATGGAGGGTTATATACCTCTAATGGGAGACATATACCGATCTGCCTACTGGGGGCCTATAAACCTACCTAATATGAGGCCTATATACCTACCTGCCTAAATGTTGTTTATCTACCAAAAAGTAGATCCACCTGTCTACCTAACATGGAGGTGTGCCTAAATATTATTAGGGGACACAAAATAAGACTAAAACCATAGTTGCCAACTTTTGAAAATGAAAAAGCAGGAGAAATTTGCATGGACACGCCCATCTTGTCGGTATGTCACGCCCCTTCAAAAAGCCACACCCACTCCACCTAACTGCATAACGGCTTTGGAAGAAAGCCAGGTAGATGCCCTTATAGCCAGGTAGTACCCCCCATAACCAGGTAGTGCCTCTTACAGGCAGGTAGATGCCCCCTTGTAGCCAAATAGATGCCCTCTCTGTAGCCAGGTAGAAGTTTTAGCCAGGTAGAAGCCCCCCTTTGTTAGCCAGGTAGATGCCCCCCTTAGTTAGCCAGGTAGGTGCCCCCTTAGTTAGCCAGGTAGGTGCCCCCTTACTTGCCAGGTAGGTGCCCCCTTTGTTGCCAGGTAGGTTCCCCCTTTGTTGCCAGATAGTGCCCCCATTGTTTTCCAGATAGTGCCCCCATTGTTTGCCAGGTAGTGCCCCCATTGTTGCCAGGTAGTGCCCCCATTGTTAGCCAGGTAGTGCCCCCTCTGTTGCCAAGGGGTGCCCCCTCTGTTGCCAGGTAGTGCCTCCATTGTTTGCCAGGTAGTGCCCCCATTGTTTGCCAGGTAGTGCCCCCATTGTTAGCCAATGCTCTTAGGAGATGTCACTCACGCTCTCCAACACGACAGGAACACAGACGGGGAGAGACGCTCTCATCCTGTCATCGCTGCTCAGTGAGGAGGAGGTGAGAGGAGAGGAGGGGGAAGGGAGGGAATGAGATGGAGTGCAGGGGGAGAGGTCAGGTCAGAGAATGAGGGGGAGTGCAGCGGCCAGAGAGACACACTGACAGGCCAGAGATAGTGGACGCAGCTCACACCGGGGGCAGCAGCTCCAGCCGCGGGGTGGTGCAGCTCACAACTTCTGCCAGAAAAACACTATCAGATAGCATCTCCCCGCGTCGGGTATTGCTGCTTCCAGTGTGAGCTGCGTCCTCCGGACGATAATGTGCTATGAGATAAGGGCTGACCTGGCGGCTGTAATGTGTTATCCACGTTTGTTCTTCATGATCGTGCTGTCAGGAGCCTCTGATCCTCCGCCGGCAGCAGATCACAGTCACACTCATGAGCAGGACCTCCTGCGTGCGCTGCCCGGCGGGATATTTTGCTGACTCGCAAGGGGTGCGGGACATGACCACCATTTGCGGGTGAGTCCCGCCAGAAGCAGGAGACTTGGCATCTATGACTAAAACTGTTAGCACAAATAGCACACATCTCCATAGCCATCTGAGGTTACTTTACTTTTTGTGGTACAAGGGGGTGTCACGTACACACTCACCAGCACGTGACTGGGGGCCTGTAAGGGCTTGTTCACACAACGTTCTGGATCCGTTTTACAGATCAGTTTTTGAGGAGTGAAAACAGCATCCGAAAAGCGGATCCATAAAACACAACAGCCGTTACTTTATTTAGATCCGTTTTGTATGCTTTTCAGTTGCATTTTAC
>JAODAL010010335.1:0-105713 GCA_025379985.1 Phyllomedusa bahiana | reverse complement strand
ATGCAGAAGCTAATCAATAAGATAGGAGTAGCCCTTCAACTTCCTCTAATAAGTGGTGCAAGTAAGACATCTTTTCCCTTGCAAAGAGCCAATTTGCATTCCTTTTTTTCCTAGGGAGAATTGTCTGACCTGCAAGACTGCCTACACCAGCTGTCGACTCAAGAGAAACAATACACTCCGAGAAAACACTGGATAGAAAGGAACAATTATCAAAATACAAGCTAAAACTCAATTTCAGTTACATTTGTCCAACAGCAACAAGAACAACTACTCCATATTTTGTTCTGATGAAAAACTATGTCATACTGTTCATGCATGATTTCTAGTATTGTATATTTTTTAGTCTATGTTTTTTCTTCAATCTTTCCAAAAAAGCTCCAAACCAGTCAACAAGAAAGCAAAGCCAACATTTGAATTACAAATGTCAATGAACAGACTAAAAGATTTTAACTGTTGGCTGCACCTTACCTTATTCTCAACATCTGCATTGATGTCATTTAATTGGCTTTTTCTAAGAGCACACTAACACGCAGAGAACAGCCAAAATCGTAATTAAATTATCTGAGCAATATGATTTACTAATTAAACTTATTCACTAAGACACAACCAGTACTACACTAAAAAGGTATAATGTACAATAAGCTACATACTCGCTAATCATCTAAACATATGAGAATAGTAGCAAAATATCTGTAGAGATGTCATTGGGTCACGCAAACTTTAAACATCTAGGGGGTGGTAGTTTAAGGGTATATCCACACCATTGAAAACTGCATTTGATAATGAATATTTTATGTGGACTTTGAGGTTGATTTTTTACCGTCAGATTTAAGTCAGAAAACATGTCCCATTCATCTCTATGGGGCTTTGGACACGGATCCGGATGACAAAATGTTTGGGGCATGTTTTATTTACTTGAAATACAACAAATTATTGATTATGTTCTAAGTTTCTTGAAAAAACGGTGGTTTTAAAATCCAACCTCAACAAAATCCGAGTGATGTGGATTACAACTCAGGTCTATGGGGGTGGCTTACAGTCGAATTTTTAAGATTTTGAAATCCTGACAGAGATTGCTTGTCATGTGGACTGACCCTTACTCTACATGAATGTTCTGGTGCAAATTGTCAAGTTGAAAGAGTCAGGTATCGGCAATAACTGGGCTCTCCACTGAAAAGGCAGGGATGTTTTCTTATCATCCCTGCCTTCGCGATCACCGTGTATACAGCATGGCTTTCTGCCTCCCAGTGCTGGACACAGACACAGATCAGCTCTGCAGTCAGTGCAATGGATGAATTTCTCCTGTAACATGGGCTAATACATCAGCTCTACTTATAGGGGAAGAAATATACACCCCACAAAGGGCTTTTTCTGATCTTATGGGAGCCACAATATGTAAAGCAAAGTAATAAAAAAAAAACACACATAAACAAAATAAAAAATATTTAAACTAAATACTGACAGCCCAAACTGCTACCAATAGCCCCGCCCCCGATGACCTTTAAACTTTATATCACCTACATAGAAATGTCCGTGGTGGACAAGTGACACAAATACAAAATTTTGCTGTTAAAAAAAAATAAAGAAATAAAAAAATGTGAAAAAGAAACTTTTTTTTTTTACTCTTTTCCCTCAATTACCATAACATAAATAAAAAGCCTAATATATCATGAAAAAAGGCAAAAAAAATTGCAGAATAACCAAGCGCCAGAAAGCGTTATGCCGTTAAAAAACAGCATGTTCTAAGGAAAAGGAATTTGTCATGGTTGGAAAGTGGAGTTATTGGTCCGGTCAGGAACTGGTTAAAATCACAGGAACATGGCCATACTCGCAGCACAATGGCAGGATAAAAAACATTCACACTAAGGCTATGTTCACACAGCTTAAAATGGGACTTATTTCAGTCCGTAATTACGCGTCGTAGTGCGCGAATTACGGCTGGAATACGTCCCAGTCATTACGGTAATCCACAGTTCTTATAGAATGGATTACGTCTCCTCTCCCTGCTCAGCGAATCCGCTGCGGGGGGAGATAAGTGACAGGTCATTTACTAGCGACGTATATGCACCGCTAGTAATGATAGTCTATGGGCCGGCGAGGTAATTACGCCCCGCAAATAAGCCGTGTGAACATAGCCTAAGTGGCAATAAAAACCTCAGTGCTACATGGGAGTAATTGCAGAGTTGCAGACAACTGATGAAGAATTGCTCACAGAACTATGCTTGAGTAAGGCAATTGAATAGGTTTGTGCAGCACTGGTACATGATATTCTGGTGCCTTAGGAAAATAAGGTATATAGCACCCCCCCCCTCTCCCCAATGAAAAATCTAGCTCAATTCATACCACTTTGAGCCCCATTTTCTGCCTGGGATAAAGCAGCGCCATAGGCAGTCACCTACCTTCCCTTACCCATCGTCCCAACCCTGTGTAATTGTTTATCAGTAATATACACCTATGTAACTTCTCCCATGTAACACTGGGGCTTTGACTGCTTCCTACTTGGAATGTTTTTTTTGTCCTGTCATTGTGCTGTAAGTATTTCTGTGTGTCTTTTACTGCATAAAAGGTGGACTTGTTGAATTAGTATTATAATTAGTATTATCTTTATTATTTGTTTTAAAGTGCCATTAATACCAGGATACTGTACATCCAAAAGGGGTCTAGAAAAGACCAAAGCAAATACAATAATAACACTAAATAACTAACAAACATGCTGTACATATAGTGGGGAAAATAGGTACAGTATTTGATACACTGGTGATTTTGCTAATTTTCCCACTTACAAAGAATAGAGAGGTCTGTAATTTTTATCGTATGTACACTTCAACTGGCAGAGACAGAAACAAAACAAAAACCTAAAAAGACGTGTGATACATTAGGTTGTCTGCATACATATACCACATTGTTGTTATGGATAAAACTAGTTATTTAGAGTTGTAAAAGGAATGATTATTGGCTTTTGGGTGCCGTTTGTGAACTGTTTGGTTTCTGCTGTAGTGAAAGTGTATCATAAGTGAATAAATGGCACCAATGAGAATGAGAGATGTGGAAAATATGGAGCACCAGGTGCCAATAATGTGAAAGCTACCAAGGTGCACAGTGGTAGTCAGATACACTTCAGTGGAGCAGCTGACCACCAAAATGAACCAGGGGGCTACCAGACATGTGTCTAAAACAGTTCAGCTAACTGCATTGCATATGGGGCTCCTGAGTAGACAAATAGCCACTGCACTTCTGCTAAGTAAATCTTATGTGCACTTGTGAAATATATTCTATATACTGTAGAAGGGACAGAGGGTCCGTCGTAGACGGGAGGTATTTATCACCGAGGTGGCTGGCCTCGGTGATATAAAAAAAAACATTTTAGTATATGCCAGCAACAGTTATTGCTGCTGAGCAGTGTTTCTGTGTAGGTTCCGGGTCGGGTTTTTTTATGGAGCGGCCCAAGAGTCTGGGTGGGACGGCCGCTCCAATACTCCAGCCCAGGTCTTACCAGCCATATAAAAGGCAGCTGGTGTAGGAGGTCAGGGGGTGTGTGTTTCTGGACCTGAAACCAGGAACTGTGTACTGCCTGAGCTGTGAGGCTGTGTGGACCTGAAGGTATGCCATTGCCATTGGGGAGCATATTATGCTGCATGCTATTTACCTGAAGCAAGGACTTTCTGTTGAACCGTTTTGTTTATGCTGAAGCCAAGCTGAATTTGTGTTGAACCACTGGATGTAAAATAAACATATCTTTATTTTGGGACTAAAACCCTTGCGCCTGTGCTTGCCTTTGTGCTGACCCCTCACAATTGGTGCTCGGATGCGGGCAACATCCCTGAAATAAGGAGTGCATGTCCTGGGTCAAGGCAGCAACAGGGTTAAAGAACCAGTCTGAGAGCATGGAGGAGCTACTCAAGCACCTGGTCCAGGCCCAAGCACAGCAGCAGCAAGCTCACACGGAGACGGTGAGAGCGCAGCAAGAGACCAACAAGCTACTTCTCCAACAAATGGCGGTGTTAACCACGTCGGTCAGAGCCAGAGAAGTGGAGGCCACCCCAACGCCAGGGGAGAACCGCAACGCCAGGAGAAATGTACGCGAGGCGTTACAGAAAATGACGCCAGAGGACGACGTCGAGGCCTACATGACGGTGTTTGAGAGGGTAGCTGACCGGGAAAAGTTACCTCCGGAGCAGTGGGCCGAGGTCCTAGCCCCTTACCTCACTGGCGAGCCTCAGAAGGCCTATTTTGATTTGACGCTGCAGGACGCCAAAGAATATGGAAAGCTAAAGGCGGAAATTCTGGCGCGACTGGGAGTAACGCTAGCCGTCCGGGCGCAACGAGTGCATCGCTGGGGATACAGCAAGGATAAGCCAACAAGATCCCAGATGTTCGACCTGTTTCATCTCGTCCAGAAGTGGCTTCAGCCAGAGACCTGCACTCCTGCCCAAATGGTCGAGAGGGTCGTCATGGACAGGTTCGTACACTCGCTCCCGAGGCCCATACAGTGCTGGGTGGCACAGGGGGATCCCCAGAGTGTGGACGAGCTCGTCGGGCTAGTCGAGCGTTATGTGGCCGTAGAGACCTCCCTGAGTGAGTCGGGGAGACAGAGGTCGCAGTACTGGGGTGCCGGGAGGGGTAGTGACAGCCCCAAGAAGGGACCCAAGGCCACTGTGGAGGCGCGTCCGCAAGTCAGGACGGGGACTGACCTCAGGTCAAGGGGTTCTGGCCGTGACATCGTCTGCTGGAGATGTCAGAACCCTGGTCACATAGCCGCCCAGTGCACAGAGCCCGCTGAGCCTATGGAGTGTTCTATAGGCAGGCGCTGCTCATGGTTTGCGCACCCTGTCTGCAGCGCTAAACCCAGCCAAGGGGAGGGCCCCCAGGCGTGCCAAGTCTCGATAAATGGCACCAAGGTGTCTGGACTCCTGGACTCCGGGAGTTTGGTGACCCTGCTAAGGGCCACACTCCCGCATGTACTGATCCCTGGGAAAAGGATGGGGGTGATATGCATCCACGGAGACACCAAGCATTACCCCGTGGCGCAGGTGGACATTGGCACAGGCCGGACCAGTATCTCCCACCCGGTCGGTGTTGTCACGAACTTGATGCACCCTATTATTGTGGGTCGGGACTTTCCCTTGTTCTGGGACCTATGGGAAAAAGCAGTGCCGCATAACTGCCCTGAAGGCCAAGAGGGTACAGGTAATGTAGGGGCTGAAACCCCTGATAAATTCCCTCTGTCCGTATTGGTGGGAGATCAGGAGGAGGGGGAGCCAACCTCTGAGACCCATGTACCTGACTTGGGGGTATCCAGGGAAAAGTTTGGAACCGCCCAGCTCAGGGATTTAACTTTAAAAGGGGCATTAGAGCAGGTCACTGTACTAGATGGTGTTCCCCAAGAGCCAGGGGCAGACGAGCGGTACCCCCACTTCGCAGTAAATAATAATTTATTATACCGAGTGACCAAAGTCAGGGATGAGGTAATAGAGCAACTCCTTGTACCGGGGCCCTACAGACGCATGGTTCTAGACCTGGCCCATTCACATGTGTTGGGTGGTCACCTTGGGGCGGACAAAACCCAGGAGCGGGTGTTGCAAAGGTTTTACTGGCCGGGGTGTTTCAAGGAAATAAAGGAGTTTTGCCAGTCGTGTCCCCTGTGCCAGGTAACATCCCCGGTGGCCCACTTTCGTAGCCCCTTGGTGCCCTTACCAATTATAGAAGTCCCGTTTGAACGGATTGCCATGGATTTGGTGGGTCCTCTGGTCAAGTCAGCTAGAGGGCACCAATATATTCTGGTGGTCGTGGATTACGCGACTCGGTACCCAGAAGCGGTACCCTTGAGAAATACGTCGTCTAAATCCATTGCCAGGGAGCTGTTTTTTATATTCTCCAGGACAGGGCTACCTAAGGAGATTTTGACGGACCAAGGGACACCATTTATGTCCAAGGTAATGAGGGACCTATGTAAAGTCCTAAAAATTAAACAGTTGCGGACCTCGGTTTATCACCCTCAGACCGACGGTTTAGTCGAAAGGTTTAATAAAACCTTAAAATCTATGTTAAGGAAGGTGGTAGAGAGGGATGGACGTGACTGGGATTGTTTATTGCCCTACTTGTTATTTTCCATCAGGGAGGTGCCACAAGCATCTACTGGCTTCTCCCCGTTTGAGCTTTTGTATGGGCGACACCCCAGGGGTTTACTTGACATCGCGAAGGAGACCTGGGAGAGTGAAGCCACCCCATACAAGAGTGTCATCGAACATGTTGTGCAGATGCAGGATAGGCTATCTAATGTCATGCCCATTGTAAGAGAGCATCTCCTGCAGGCCCAAGAGGCACAGTCCCGGGTATACAATCGGTCAGGCCGACTCCAAGAGTTCAAACCGGGGGATCGTGTACTTGTGTTGGTACCCACTGTAGAGAGCAAATTCTTGGCAAGATGGCAGGGTCCCTACGAGGTGGTGGAGAAGGTGGGTGACGTCAATTACCGCGTACACCAACCTTGTAGGAGAAATCCCCTGCAGGTATACCATGTGAATCTGCTCAAGCCATGGAGAGAAAGAGATCCTCCCCCAGAACCCCTGTTTGGTGGCCCAGCCAGGCCCAGATACTGAAGCGGTCAAAATTGCTGAGACCCTTTCACCTTCCCAGAAGCAGCAATGTAGGGAGTTGTTGCAACGTAACAGGGACCTGTTCTCAGAGGTGCCAGGGCTGGTAAAGGGCATTGAGCACGAGGTGCTGACTGAACCACATGTTCGGGTACATGTGAAACCCTATAGGATCCCTGAAGCCCGCCGGGAAATAGTGGCTAATGAGGTGAAGCGGATGTTAGATTTAGGGATAATAGAGGAGTCCAAGAGTGGCTGGTCCAGTCCAATAGTCCTGGTACCAAAACCGAATGGGGAATGGAGGTTTTGTAATGACTTTCGCAAACTCAATGAGGTATCCAAGTTCGATGCCTACCCTATGCCCCGGGTAGATGAACTCATTGAGAGGCTAGGGCCAGCCCGCTATATGACTACGCTAGACCTTACAAAAGGGTACTGGCAAATCCCGCTGTCCAGAAAAGCTAGGGAAAAGACGGCTTTTTCCACACCAGACGGGTCATACCAGTATGTGCGGATGCCGTTCGGGTTACAGGGGGCGCCAGCTACGTTCCAGAGGGCCATGGACCGTATATTACGTCCCCATAGAAAGTACGCAGCTGCTTACCTTGACGACATCGTTATTTTCAGCAGAGACTGGGCGAGTCATCTGCCTAAAGTGCAAGCAGTTCTGGATGCCCTAAGGGAGGCCGGGTTCACTATAAACCCCAACAAATGTTCCATGGGCTTGGAGGAAGCCAGATACCTGGGTTATACAGTGGGCAGAGGTGAGATAAAGCCCCAAATAAACAAGGTGGAGGCGATCCAGAATTGGCCACAGCCCCTCTCTAAAAAGCAGGTCAGGGCCTTCTTGGGTATAGTGGGATACTACAGAAGGTTCATCCCAAATTTTGCGGAGATTGCAGCGCCCTTGACTGACCTCACGAAGGGCACAAAGTCGGTGGTGGTAAAGTGGTCCCCAGAGGCAGAGCAGGCTTTTCAGGACCTAAAACAAGCTCTCTGTAAACAGCCCGTGTTGGTGGCACCTGACTTCGCCAGACCATTTATTGTACAGACAGATGCATCGGATGTAGGGCTGGGGGCTGTCATGTTCCAAGAAATAAATGGGGAAATACATCCCATTGTATTTCTTAGCCGTAAATTGTCCTCCTGTGAGAAAAACTACTCTATTATAGAGAAAGAGTGTTTAAACCATAAAGTGGGCCCTGGATTCGCTGAGGTACTACTTGCTAGGTAGAAGGTTTAAGCTGGTGTCAGACCACGCACCCCTAAAATGGATGCGAGAAAAAAAGGGTAACAATGTCCGGGTAACTAGATGGTTCCTAGCGCTACAAGAGTTTAGATTATTTGTAGAACACAGGCCGGGAAAAATGCATGCTAATGCCGAAGCCCTGACAAGGGTACACGGTATGGTGGCAGAAGGTGCCCAACCCCTCGGCTTTGGGCAGAGGGGGGGGGTATGTAGAAGGGTCAGAGGGTCCGTCGTAGACGGGAGGTATTTATCACCGAGGTGGCTGGCCTCGATGATATAAAAAAAACCATTTTAGTATATGCCAGCAACAGTTATTGCTGCTGAGCAGTGTTTCTGTGGAGGTTCCCGGTCGGGTTTTTTTTAAAGGAGGCGGCCCAAGAGTCTGGGTGGGACGGCCGCTCCAATACTCCAGCCCAGGTCTTACCAGCCATATAAAAGGCAGCTGGTGTAGGAGGTCAGGGGGGTGTGTGTTTCTGGACCTGAAACCAGGAACTGTGTACTGCCTGAGCTGTGAGGCTGTGTGGACCTGAAGGTATGCCATTGACATTGGGGAGCATATTATGCTTCATGCTATTTACCTGAAGCAAGGACTTTCTGTTGAACCGTTTTGTTTATGCTGCAGCCAAGCTTAATTTGTGCTGATCCACTGGATGTAAAATAAACATATCTTTATTTTGGGACTAAAACCCTTGCGCCTGTGCTTGCCTTTGTGCTGACCCCTCACAATATACACTTATGCAACGTGCTGAAGAAAGACAGAGAGAGAAAAGTGAAAAATGCCTAAGGTATATAATTGAGTATAAGCTCACCCAAGTATAAGCCAAAACACCTAATTATGCCACAAAAAACTGGGAAAACTTATTGACTCGAGTATAAGCCTAGGGTGGAAAATGCGGCGGCTACTGGTAAATTTCAAAAATAAAAATGGATACTGTATAAAATTAAATAGGCAGTTTAATGTCCTACATAGGCAGGTATAGGCAGTTTAATGTCCCACATAGGCAGGTATAGATAGTTTAAAATCCCCCATAGGTAGGTATAGGCAGTTTAATGTCCCGCATAGGCAGGTGTAGGCCGATATATGTCCCCCATAGGCAGGTATAGGCAAGTATTTGTTCCCCATAGGCAGGTATAGACAGATATAAGTCCCCCACAGACAGGTATAGGCAGGTATATGTCCCCTATAGGCAGGCATATGTCCACCATAGACAGGTATAGGTAGATATATGCAGGTATATTTCTCCATAGGCAGTTATAGGCAGGTATAGGAGGGTTTTAAAAAAAGTACAAGTACTCACTCACTCTCCCCCACTGATCTGAGGCGCTTCATCTTCTTCCGGGCACAGGGGGCGCGATGTCATCAAGCCGTGCAGGCAACGTGATGACATAGTACGTGTCATATCACCTGTGCCAGATGCTCTGGAAGGCTGCAAGAGGAGTCACATACAGCTGAAGAGATCTCCATCAGCACCCGTGCCATGGCAGCGCCCCCAGACGCCGATGGTATAAGCCGAGGAAGGCTTTTCAGCACATTTTTTGTGCTGAAAAACTCGGCTTATACTCGAGTATATACGGTAATACATTAAAGCAAAACAATGTGAATAAGCAGTTTACAGTTTCTTGCTTCTCACCTAGTAGAGTTGCACTGGAAAGATACAACTCATTTTAAAGCTTTGTGTAATCAAACACACTTCCAATGCTCAGGGGCTCCAGTGCACACGGGGCCACATGTAGGAAAACTGTTTAGGTCTAAAATTCACTTTGTTTCCCATAGTAACCAATGAGAGCTCCCCTTTCATTTTACTTGAGCACTATATGAAATGAAAGGGGACCTCTGATTGGTTGCTATGGGAAACAAAGTGAATTTTAGACCTAGACAGTTTTCATACATGAGGCCCACGGTTCTCCACGAATCAGGATTTTCAAAAATAGAAGTGTTGTTTTCACACCCACACCATATGAGGAAGGACCTGGGTGCTAAGATGTTTGCTATAAAGTTGTGTTATGCTCTAACTAAACATAACCTTAGCAGGTATTCCAATGTATAAGTTTATTGGCATGCAATTAAACCATTAAATAAAATAAAAATAAAATCCTACGCATTTCCTGTGCTACTTAGCGCACTTTCTCAGGGATACAGCATGGAATGATTGTTCAGAATAAATACAAAGCAGAGTTCAAGATGGCAGCATCAATCCCGACCCTATTCAGAAGCAAGTATTGATAGCTGGAACACAATTTTATACCAAGCATCTTAGCGCCCAGGTCCTTCCTCATATAGGGTTGGTGCAAAATAACTCTACTAACAAAGTTGTATCACCAAAAATGGCTTAAAGGGAATTTGTCGTCAGTTTTTTTTTACTTATTAAATCAAGACCCTGAAACATATTCTTTTCTTTTTAGTCGTTTTTATTTTTTGATTGTAGATTCACTCATCTGTACATGATTGTTGGGACATCATTCTTGCCTGCACTGCTTTAACAGCATTTAGAGAGATGTTTTACAGCAGGTTCATGCACATAGGAGCCTGTGAACAGGATCAGACTTGTTGACTTCTATAGGAGAGTCTTCTAGTCATGCTATGTGACCTGGGAAGAAGTCAGTGTGCAGGGAGGGGAAGAAGGAGAACTGTGACTATATCCTATTGTGACTGGTGGATTCTGTATTATCTATACACATTGGTTCAGTGTAATCTTGCTTGTATTGATCATGAGCGGACTACTGAAAATATTTCTCTACAGAACAGGAAGTGTCAGATTTTTATTAGGCCTAGTGGCCAAAGTGAAAACTGCAGGACTTAAGAATGTTTTAAGAAATATTGAAAGGGATGTGGAAAATTAAAATAAAAAATGACCAAAAATTCTTAAAAATGTTTTTTAACATAAAAGCGTGAGTTAAACAATAGGTCATTTTATGATGACACATTCCCTTTAAATTTTCACAACCATAACAGAATTATACTTTCTATGATTGGCAATGAGAGTCCTTGTCTGATCAGTCTCTATTTGTGCTTCATTGAATGGATGAATGTTGGTCTATCAGACCAGAAACGTCAGAGAAAATACACCTTGCAACCATTGCTGGAAGAACGCAAGCTGGAGGTGGCAGTTCTATGGTCTAGGTAATGTTTTCATAGTATTCTCTGAGCCCACTCACTCATCCATGTAGAAAGCACTCAGTTTGGGCATGAATCCATCTTTGCAGCTCCCATACACCCATACTCTCTGATTGTCTTCTCTGGGGTTGATGAGATCATCCAGCAAAATAATGCAACATATCAGACATTGGCTGGAAGAGCATGACCAAGACTTCCAAGTACTTGATCCCAAGATCCCAAGACTGAATCCACTTAAGCATCTATGGGACCACATTGATCATCGTGTTCCTTCTATGAATCCTCCCCGACATCTCCTCCAGTAGCTGTAGGATACACCGCAGTCCAGATCCCACGGACTACCTACCAGGACCTTATTGATTCACTCCCAGCCCCTCTAGCTGGTGTCATTGCTGCACATGGCGGTTACTCTATTTAATAGCTGGGTAATGTGATTCAACTGTGTACATGTAAAATATAATAAGGTAATGTGCTTGGCTGATATGGTAAGGTTCCTATACAAATTCTCTGGGCCATTTCTATTCTTTCTTCTTTATAATTGAGTACACAAGACAATCACACTTTTATGGATTAACCAATGGTTATAACATAAATGTTACAATGGAGCGCAATCCTTTCTTTCATGTTGGAATGAGGATCATTGGGGAACTTCGGAGCAGCAACTATGGGAGACCTGTAAGTGAGTATAGCTTTTTTTTTTTTTTAACCCATTTTGGCCCCAAAGAATAAGATTTTTTATTTGTTGGACAACCCCTTAAGGTTTTATTTGACTAATATTATATTTGGCTAAAAACAAAAATCAAAACCAATTGTGGAGTCATTTGACAGCTCTGTACAGATATCTCCTATATTCTAAAATTTGCAAAAGACAATATTAAACATAGTAACAATAAATATGGTTGGGAAAAGACCCAGGTCCATTGAGTTCCAGCTATAACCCTACAGTGTTGATCTAGAGGAATGCAAAAACCCACTATGGGGCAGAAGTTTATACTTTATTTGTTACTTTGATTGTAATTTATATGAAATATAATTTTAGTCACTTTTTGTGTCCTGGAGGTATTGCAGCCAATGTGTACTGCATTTTTCTCATAAACTAAAGCCATTTGTCCACAAGCTTTCTTCTGTTTCAAAAACAGACATGAAGTCTGTGCTTTGAGACTCCAGGGCTTCCATATACCTCTTTGGCAGTCCATTTGGCTGCTTCTTTCCACTCCTGTGCTGCTTCCTGGTCATTGCAAATAAAAAATGTCTGTGTGTGCTGCAAATCTGTCCCTCTACCAATTTCAGCCTGCCATGGTCTGTTTAAAGAGGCACTACCCATTTAGTCCATTTAGCCCTTGCCTGATGTTCAATAGTGCTTCTAGCGTGTATTCTTATATTTCATGTTTTGGTTCTAACTTGACCCTGACCACATATTTTTTCTGCTGCCTGCCCTGACCTACTGCACTGACCTCTTGTTTAAAGTAATTCTCCTACCCCAAACATTTGCCTGTCTGACTTTGTCTACCTGCTTGTCTGACTATGAGTGCAAGAGGTTTGAAATCTGTAGTGCACAAAGCTACAGAGCTCTAAGAGTTAAAACTTGTCATTAGCTTACGTAAATAAGCTTCTGAACTAGAGATACGATTCAACAGTGAATGACTCATCATGGTTCGACAATGGCAGCTTAGAGCAATCAGGTAAGAGAGATTTGGTTGGTAAACAAGAGATACTTGTGTAAACTAGTAGTAAATGAAATTTTCTTCATCTCCGGAACAAAGCAAAATCAAAACAGTAATGTATTGGTTAATAGTCTTAGTTTATCTTTCCCTACGTGTTAAAAGCTAATCATTGTGGTGAGAAAAATCCTTTAAGTCAAAATCATGAAACATTGGTAGGTTATTCTTCTTGAACCACAGCTGCAAATGGATTATTACTGACGTGATACATACTACGTCGTCTGTTATGCTGACTATTTAGCGGACAACAAGTCTAAGGTCAACTGATGAATAATGCATGACAAAGATACAGTCTTTAATTTTAGCCAATATGTAAAAAAAAGAAAGAATGTTACAGAGAAGAAGAACAGAGCTATGTGTTTCGAACCAAACAATGCTAGATTTAATGCATTCAATATGACTGATAATTTAATGCTAAGCTGGTTAGCAGTTACTATCCTTCTGCTATCTTTAGAAGCCAGATGGTTCCAAACTGGAGGTTATTATGGCAACACCACTCCTGCAATACATCAAAGACCTCAGACTTAGCAGTGACAAAGCTAAGAGTAGTTAACACAATAGCATAGTTTCTCTTATCGTTCCACTATGTGGTTTGTTTCGGCCCATTTGGAAAAGGCTTCTTGGATGCAGCACTGCTGGATCATTTCAGGAAAACAGTATCACAGTGAAAAAATCAAAACCACATGTCAGGGAGCATGTGAAAAACAGTGCATGAGCAGGATGACTGTAATTCAAAAGAATGGCAGGGTTTAATGAAAGGTCTGATCTAGTTCCAAGACTGTTTCCTAATGACATACACTCAATCCAGATATATCACAGATGCAGTGTTTTGAATCAGAAAGCAAAGAGATCCTTGAATTTAGGAGAATGTACAGCAGATAAATAACTATGTCACATTTCCATCTAATGAATTATTGCGTGTATCCTATGACTGATGAATGCCATATTGCTTTATACATTTAAAAATGGATTTTTGTTGGCGTTTTTTTTATATACGGCCAAATGATTAGACCAATCTGCACCACATTTGGGACATTTGTCGCTTAGTAAGGTTTTATGCTGTGTTTCAGCTCCCCAGAACCTATCAATGTCAACATATTTACAAAAATCTGAACTTGTCATGAACAGTGTCAAATTTGGCACATAGGTAAATTAGGTACTTCTGGAGGTTTAAAATCAGGTGGTAGCTCTCTGGAACCTACAGTTCTCGACATATTTGTAATCTGAACTCACAGTAAAAGGACTGTACTTTACTGAATTTGAACATTCACTGAATATTACAGAGTTAATCATTTAATCCACTACTGAAAACTATTACTGACTATTAAAGGATTAAAATGTAATCTTTATTATACACTCACCGGCCACTTTATTAGGTACACCATGCTAGTAACGGGTTGGTCCCCCTTTTGCCTTCAGAACTGCCTCAATTCTTCGTGGCATAGATTCCACAAGGTGTTGCAACGATGCTCAATTGGTACCAAGGGGCCCAAGAGTGCCAAGAAAAATATTCCCCACACCATGACACCACCACCACCAGCCTGAACCGTTGATACAATGCAGGATGGATCCATGCTTTCATGTTGTTGACGCCAAATTCTGATCCTACCATCCGAATGTCGCAGCAGAAATCGAGACTCATCAGACCAGGCAACGTTTTTCCAATCTTCTACTGTCCAAGTTCGATGAGCTTGGCAAATTGGAGCCTCAGGTTCCTGTTCTTAGCTGAAAGGAGTGGCACCCGCTGTGGTCTTCTGCTGCTGTAGCCCATCTGCCTCAACGTTCGCCGTACTGTGCGTTCAGAGATGCTCTTCTGCCTACCTTGGCTGTAACGGGTGGCTATTTGAGTCACTGTTGCCTTTCTATCAGCTCGAACCAGTCTGCCCATTCTCCTTTGACCTCTGGCATCAACAAGGCATTTCCGCCCACAGGACTGCCGCTCACTGGATGTTTTTTCTTTTTCAGACCATTCTCTGTAAACCCTAGAGATGGTTGTGCGTGAAAATCCCAGGAGATCAGCAGTTTCTGAAATACTCAGACCAGCCCTTCTGGCACCAACAACCATGCCACGTTCAAAGGCACTCAAATCACCTTTCTTCCCCATACTGATGCTCGGTTTGAACTGCAGGAGATTGTCTTGACCATGTCTACATGCCTAAATGCACTGAGTTGCTGCCATGTGATTGGCTGATTAGAAATTAAGTGTTAACGAGCAGTTGGACAGGTGTACCTAATAAAGTGGCCGGTGAGTGTATCTAATCTTAAAATACAATTCAAAAAGGTTTCCAAAGTATTAGAAATACAGAAAATTCAAAAAATTGCACACATTCATTGCAGAAATTTGAAGTGCATTATAATATATGGATGAGAGAAAGCATGCTCAAGCAGTGTACAGTGCCTTGCGAAAGTATTGGTCCCCCTTGAACTTTTCAACCTTTTGCCACATTTCAGGCTTCAAACATAAAGATATAAATTTTTTATTTTTTTGTGAAGAATCAACAGCAAGTGTGACATAATTGTAAAGTGGAACGAAATTTATTGGATATTTTAAACTTTTGTAAAAAATAAAAAATTTAAAAGTGGAGCGTGCAAAATTATTCGGCCCCTTTACTTTCAGTGCAGCAAACTCACTCCAGAAGTTCAGTGAGGATCTCTGAATGATCCAATGTTGTCCTAAATGACTGATGATGATAAATATAACCCACCTGTGTGTAATCAAGTCTCCGTATAAATGCACCTGCTCTGTGATAGTCTCAGGGTTCTATTTAAAGCGCAGAGAGCATCATGAAGACCAAGGAACATACCAGGCAGGTCCGTTATACTGTTGTGGATAAGTTTAAAGTCGGATTTGGATACAAAAAGATTTCCCAAACTTTAAACATCCCAAGGAGCACTATGCAAGCAATCATATTGAAATAGAAGCAGTATCAGACCACTACAAATCTCCAAGACCCAGCCATCCCTCTAAACTTTCATCTCAAACAAAACAAACATGATCACTCTGGATGAACTGCAGAGATCTACAGCTAAGGTGGGAGAGTCTGTCCATAGGACAACAATCAGTTGTACACTGCACAAAAGATATCCATAAAAAGTCTTGTTTAAAGTTTGCCACAAGCCACCTGGGAGACACCAAACATGTGGAAAAAGGTGCTCTGGTCAGATGAAACCAAAATCCAACTTTTTGGCCACAATATGTTTGGCGTAAAAGCAACACAGCTCATCACCCTGAACACACCGTCCCCACTGTCAAACATGGTGGTGGCAGCATCATGGTTTGGACCTGCTATTCTTCAGCAGAGACAGGGAAGATGGTTAAAATTGATGGGAAGATGGATGGAGCCAAATACAGGACCATTCTGGAAGAAACCCTGTTGGAGTCTACAAAAGACCTGAGACTTTGACAGAGATTTATCTTCCAACAAGACAATGATCCTAAACATAAAGCAAAATCTACAATGGAATGGTTCACAAATAAATGTATCCAGGTGTTAGAATGGCCAAGTCAAAGTCCAGACCTGAATTCAATCGAGAATCTGTGGAAAGAGCTAACAACTGCGGTTCACAAACGCTCTCCATCCAACCTCACTGATCTCGAGCTGTTTTCCAAGGAAAAATGGGCAAGAATTTCAGTCTCTCAATGTGCAAAACTGATAGAGACATACTACAAGCAACTTGCACCTGTAATCGCAGCAAAAGGTGGCACTACAAAGTATTAACTTAAATGGGCCGAATAATTTTGCACGCCCCACTTTTCAGTTTTTTATTTTTTACAAAAGGTTAAAATATCCAATAAATTTCGTTCCACTTCACAATTGTGTCCCACTTGTTGTTGATTCTTCACAAAAAAAATTTAATTTTATATCTTTATGTTTGAAGCCTGAAATGTGGCAAAAGGTTCAAAAGTTCAATGGGGCCAAATACTTTCGCAAGGCACTGTATATACTCATGTTTTCCAGTAGTCTATTCAATCTAAGATTCCTCATTCCAATATAGGCACCACAGTTCAAAATAATTAGCAATTTTCTTGCCTGTTAATAAACCACCCAATAAAGGGCTACGGACTGTTACGGCTGCCCCCGCAATCCCCGTATCGGGTCGCGGGCGCATCCGCACCCCCGCAGCTCTGGTCGGCACTTACCTTGCCGCGCTCCAGTTCAAGCTTAAAGGGACAGCGCACTGATGATTGGTTTTCATCGGGCGGTGATCCTATTTAAGTCCTGCCCCTTCCCACTACCTTTGCCGAATCGATAGTGCCCTGTGCCTTAAGAGGAAGCGTTCCCGAGTATCTTGTATGTCTACTGTGTACCGTGCCTTCTGCCACCGTCCCTTGATCACGAACCATTGCCGCCTGTTCTGACCTTCTGCCTGTCCCCGACTACGACCATGCTTCACGATTCTGTACCACGCAACACCTCGGCTGCCACCACAAGCAAGTCACATCAGGGGTAGGGACCTGGTAGCAATCCGCCGCAGCAAGTCCATCCCGCATTGCGGCGGGCTCTGGTGAAAACTGGACCTACTTAGATTCCGCTCCCTGGCGTGGCTTACACCATCGCTTGTGGTGGTCCAGAGGATCCACTTCCACAGACCGTTACAGTTCGATTTGGCCATGGATCCCACCGAGGTGCCTCTACCAAGCGTCCCTGAGATCACCACTATCGTGGCCCAGCAATCTAAGCAGATCGCGCAGCAAGCGCAGCAGCTTAACCAGCTGACTACTATGATGCAGCAGCTCCTCGCCACTCAGCAGCAGCAGTCGGCTGCGGTGGCTCCTCCCATGGCAGCCATTCCGGGGATGTCCGCTGGCCCTAGACTCCAGTTGTCCACGCCGTCAAATTTTCATGGGGACGCTAAGGCCTGCAGGGGCTTCATCACCCAGTGCTCCCTCCATATGGAACTTATGGCTGGTCAGTCTCCTCTCCAGAAAAGCCCTGGCCTGGGCAACTCCACTCTGGGACAGTGGTGATCCGGTCACAGCTGATCTTGTGACATTCCTGCAGGAGTTCTGCAGTGTCTTCAAAGAGCCTGCCCGCGCCTCGTCTGCCAAGACTGCCTTGAACTTACAGCAAGGGAGCTCCTCTGTAGGAGACTACATCGTGCAATTCCGCACACTAGAGTTGGAGTTGGCTTGGAATAATGCCGCGTTGTGCGCCGCATTCAAGAAGGGCCTCTCCAGCCAGATTAAGGATGCCCTCTCCACCAGGGACTCTCCGTCTTCCCTAAGTGAGCTCATCCATCTGGCAACTCGTATTGACATCCGTTTTTCGGAGAGACGTGAGGAGCTCCGTCAAGAGCACCAACTGGGCCTAGCACGTTGTCTACACCGTCTTGCGCCGGTGTTTCTTCGGCCTCCTCTGCCTTCTTCACAGCCTGCCATGGAAGAGGCCATGCAAGTGGACAGAGCCCACCTGACTCCGCAAGAACTTACGCGACGACGTGAGGAGAACTTGTGTCTCTACTGCGGCAGCCCTGACATTTCCGTAGGAGTTGTCTGTTCCGTCCGCCATGTCCGGGGAATGAGCGCACCTGGGCTTCATGGGAGAGGCATCCCTAGGTGTGAGTAATCCCTCTCCATGGCTCATGCTGTCAGTCCTGGTCAAAACCAATTCTGGAGTCTTGTTTCAAGTGGCTGCCTTCCTGGATTCTGGATCAACTGGGAATTTTATGGATGCGATTCTGGTGGCCAAGTATCGTCTCTTGGTGGTCCGCCTAGACCAACCCTTGGCCATCTCGTCCATTAGTGGTGAGCTATTGAGAGACTCTATCCTCTTTCGGACTGAACCGGTGGTCCTACAAGTAGGGGCCCTGCACAAAGAGAGGATCGCATTCTTCATGCTACCCCGTTCTTCCTCAGCTGTCCTCTTGGGGCTTCCGTGGCTCCAGCTTCATGCTCCTATGCTCAACTGGAAGCCGGGCGAAGTTTTACTTTGGGGTCAAGACTGCCAGCCTCACTGTCTATCGGCACCTCGCCCGGTGCACCCAATTCCTCCACAGCCTTCTCTCAAGCCTTTTCTGGGCTTGCCGCTACCATACCAAGTTTTCCAGGACGTCTTCTCTGAAAAACAAGCGGAGACTCTTCCTCCTCATCGTCCCTACGACTGCCAGATAGACCTGCTACCCGGGACCAGTCCCTCCTGGGGTAGGGTCTACCCGCTCTCCGTATCTGAGACTCTGGCTATGTCGGCCTCTGTTAAAGAAAACCTACAGAAAGGCTTCATCCGCAAATCTACTTCTCCGGCGGGTGCCGGTTTCTTCTTTGTGGAGAAGAAGGATGGGTCCCTGCGACCGTGCATCGACTACCGCGGTCTCAACAAGATCAACATTATAAAACGGTATCCATAACCATTTATTACCGAGCTCTTCGACTGTCTCCGGGGAGCGAAAGTATTTTTCAAGTTAGATTTGTGGGGGGCTTATAACCTCATTCGGATCTGCAAAGGTGACGAGTGGAAGACGGCCTTCAATACTAGGGATGGGCACTTCGAGTATCTGGTGATGCCCTTCGGCCTATGCAATGCTTTAGGAGTTTGTCAATGACATTTTCAGGGATCTACTGTATACCTGTGTGGTCGTCTACCTAGATGTTATTCTGTTTTTTTTCACCCGATTTGGAGGCCCACCAGTCGCATGTGCACCAGGTACTGAGACATTTGCGTGATAATCGTCTCTATGCCAAGCTGGAGAAATGTCAATTCCATCAAACCAGCATTCCGTTTCTCGGATATATTATCTCAGACAAAGGTCTGCAAATGGACCCCACAAAATTGTCCACTGTTCTGCAGTGGCCACGACCTGTTGGTCTCCGGGCCATACAACATTTCTTGGGATTCGCCAACTACTACAGGCAGTTCATCCCCCATTTTTCAACATTGGTGGCACCAATTGTGGCTCTCACCAGGAAGCATGGCAACCCGAAAGTGTGGCCACCAGCTGCTGAAGCGGCCGCATAACGCATAACGTCTCAATCCACGTCAAGCCAGGTGGTCTTTGTTCTTCTCCTGGTTTAATTTTGTCATACACTTCCGACCGGCTGAAAAGAACATCAAGACCGATGCCCTTTCTCGTGCTTCTGATGTTATTGGTGAAGAGGCCACTCCTCGGCACATTGTACCCTCAGAATGTCTGATATCTGCAGCTCCCATTACCCTCCGGGCAAGACGTATGTGCGCCCTGCGCTCCGGTTAAGGGTTCTGAAATGGGGCCACTGCTCTCATATTGCTGGACATCCGGGGGTGCGGAAGTCTTGTTCTTTGATCTCCCGGTTCTACTGGTGGCCCAATCTCGCTAAAGATGTGAAGGAGTTCGTGGAAGCCTGTACTACCTGGGCCTGCAACAAGTCACCTCGCCTCAAACCTGCGGGTTTGCTACAGCCTCTGCCGGTTCCTAACAGTCCCTGGGGCCACATTGCCATGGACTTCATCAAGGATCTACCTCCCTCTGATGATAATACGGTTGTCTGGGTGGTCACTGACCGTTTTTCCAAAATGGCGCACTTTGTTCCCCTGCCTGGTCTACCTTCTGCTCCCCGACTCACCAATCTTTTTTTTAAGCATATCTTCCGATTGCATGGACTTCCCCAACCTATTGTTTCTGACTGGGGAGTTCAATTTGTCTCGCGGTTTTGGCGAGGTCTCTGCTCACTGCTACAAGTTGATCTGGACTTCTCTTCCACATACCACCCGCAAACCAATGGTCAGGTGGAAAGAGTGAATCAGGTCTTTGGGACCTATCTCCGTCACTTCGTGTCTGCAAGACAAGTTGATTGGTCGAGTCTGTTGAATTTTCCTATAATTCTCTAGAATCTGTGGGGGCGTCCCCCTTCTTCATTGTCTTCATTGCACCCCGTCAACCCCTTCCGCTGCCCTCTGCCTCCTCTGATGTTCCTGCGCTGGACAATCTGGTCTGTGATCTATCTGCCATATGGGAGGAGACACGATGATCTCTGCTTCGGGCCTCTGCTAGTATGAGAGCATTTGCTCCGGGAGATAGGGTATGGCTGTCTGCCAAGTACGTCCGCTTGAAGATTCCTAGCTACAAGCTTGGACCCTGGTTTTTAGGCCCTTTTGAAGTCCTGAGACGTATTAACCCAAAGGCCTACAAATTCCGGCCCCCTCCCACTATGCGAAACCCCAATTCCTTCCACGTCTCCCTGCTGAAACCAGTCGTCCGTAATTGTTTCTCTTGGTCTGTGGTTCCCCCGTCTCCTGTAGCTGACTCCACCAATGTGTTTTCTGTCAAGGAGATTTTAACCATGAAGACGGTTAGAGGGAGATGATTTTTTTTGGTCGACGTGAAGGGATTTGGCCCGGAGGAAATGTCGGGGGAGCCGGAGGACAACATCCTGGATTGGAATCTCCTGACTAAGTTTCTGTGGGCTAGGAAGAGGGGAAGGCTTAAGGGGGGCGGGTACTGTTACGGCTGCCCCCGCAACCACTGTATCGGGTCGTGGACGCATCCGCACCCCCACAGCGTATCCTGCTACGGATGATGCCGCAGCCCGGTCCTCGGTCTGGTCGGCACTTACCTTGCTGCGCTCCTGTTCCTGGGAAGCGTTCCCGAGTATCTTGTTTGTCTACTGTTACCGTGCCTTCTGCCTCCGTCCCTTGACCACGAACCATTGACGCTGCTCCTGACCTTCTGCCTGTCCCCGACTACGAACCTGCTTCACGATTCTGTACCACACAACACTTCGGCCGCCACTGCAAGCAAGTCACGTCAGGGGTAGCGACCTGGTAGCAATCCGCTGCAGCAAGTCCATCCCGCTTTGCGGTGGGCTCTGGTGAAAACCGGACCTACTTAGATTCCGCTCCCTAGCGTGGCTTACACTATCGCTTGCGGTGGTCCAGAGGATCCACTTCCACAGACCATTACAGGGACAAATTATTCTACCGTTCCCTAATTTTACCCTGCCTGTGCAGTGGGGATTTCACTCCGAAAGGTGCCCCCACCCTACATGGCTCACCCTGTTAACCCTTGCACTTACTCGCCCGATGCGTTTCGTATACATTCATGGTTCCTCATGAGATCTCTGCTTATTGAACGGTCAAAGAAAAATAGTGTGGCTAGTGTGTAAAAATATCACTTTGATATGCCATCTGTGTCTAGAAATGGTAGAATAATTTTTCCCTAGCCCTTTATAGGGTGGCTTATTTACAGACAAGAAGATTGCTATTTATGTTGAACTGTGGTGCCTATATTGAATTGAGGAATCTTGGATTGAAAAGACACCCGGTAAATGTGAGTATATACTCTGCTTAAGTATGCTTTCTCTCATCCTGTAATTATACATACAAATTTACCCTATACATATCATGCACTTTAAATTTCTGAATTGAAGGTGTGAAATTTTTTGAATTTTCTGTATTTCTATTAACTTGGAATCCTTGATGAATTGTATTGTAAGTGAATTTGAACATTCTCAGAAATTGAAACTCCTAAAAGGAGCCTTGCACTTGGATGTAAGAATCCTGCAAAATGGATGCTGCACGTGTTCTCAAAACCTTTTAGCAGACCCAAGCCTATCAGGCTGACCAGATGCATCACAGCCAACAGCTAGTTGCTGAAATTCCCCAACAGACTGAGGCAGGGCCGGGATGTCAGATAGACAAAGGTACTCGACCCCTTAGGATACCACTTCATTTCAGGCAGAAAAGAGGGTGCAAGAAGGTATGGAGTGGTGGAAGGAAACCATCGTTTTCTCGGACAGCCAATCCGAATATGCTGATAGGGTCCTTTTGTGGGCAAAACATATTGATGATATATTGGTACTTTGGTACTTTGGAAGGGAGCCAAACTGTCTTTTTACAATTTTGTTGAATCTCTTAAATCAAATGAGATTGGATTAAAATTTACATGGGAGGCAGACTACTCCATTTCACCATTCTTGGATGTTTTCATTACCTAAACGAGAGATGAATACATAGAGACAAACGTATACAGAAAAACTACAGTGGACACTTGTGTTTGCTAAGTCGACGGTAGCCCCCCCTGCACAAAGATTCATAGTGTTGATAAGGAATCACATGAGGCCAATATTTATGTCTCTACCGTAATTGCGATATAAACACCTATAAAGAACAGGCCCATGATTTAAGGGATAGATTTCTCTGTAAAGACTACCCCAAATGGGTACTAAATGACTCCTATCAGCATGCCCTATGTAGGGACCTTATTTCCCTTCTGTCAACGTTGGCTGGTACTGGGGAAAAAAGAGGCCTATTAAGGGGTGACCTACGCATAATTGGGAGATTTAACAATCAAGCCCAAAAGGTACAGGAAATCATCTCCAAAACTTGGGATCTCTTGTTATTGGACACAGATCTAAAAGATCTGCTTTCACCAAGACCCATGATTATGTACCGCAAGAGTAGGATTCTCCCAGGTTAAAAAGTCAGAGTCTATTTTACGCTATCTAAAGAGATATATCATAGCCACACCTCTGGTTGGATCATTCGCGCCTTGGGTTGTTTTAAATGTGGTGGCTGTAAAATGTGCAAATATGTGGATCTTTGTAATTTTTTCTCTAGCACACCCACTGGACAGGAGTTCCAAACTAGAGAATTCGTCAATTGTAAGTCCATGGGTGTGGTTTATTTGGAACCATGCACATGCCCTTTAGACTATGTAGGAAAGACCCATAGGGCATTGAGGAGAAGGATTTGGGACCACCTTGTAGACATTAGAAGGGGTGTTGATACACCCATTTCTGGACACATCAGAGAGGTACATAACGGGCGCGATCAAGATTTAACCTTCAGAGGGATTGAACTCATAAAACCATCATTGAGAGACGGTGATTGGAATACTAAAATTCTTCAGAAGGAGAGCCAATGGATTTTTAGACTTAGTTCTATATATCCTTTGGGTCTCAATGAAACTTTAACTTATAGCTGTTTTGTCTAATTTTCTCCATCTAGCCTTACTTACGTTATTTTATTTTATTTATATTTGCTTGGTAGGACTAGGCCAAAAAAGTCCCCCCCCCCCTCCCCACACCTCCCCCACCCAGTCCATTTATTCTTCCCCTCACAAGTATCTAATCTACACCCCCCTCCCCCTCTCTTTTTAATCATATACCACACCTTCCTCTCCCCCCCCCCCATCCCACCCCTCCCCCCCCCCCCCACCCCCCCCCCCACTCTCCCCCCCCGCCACACGGTTCACATATGTTTAGCTGTTTATTGGTTATGTTGAAAGAAAGGCTCATTTAGTTTATGATCTACATTGATACCAATACTTTACATGAATTTCTATATACTTACTGAGAGATAACTGTGACTTGATTTTCCAAGTCTTTGCCTGGATATGTTAACTTTATGCTTAATAATATACATTACTATCACCGGATTTTTGACTGTGGTGGCTTTTGGTGCATAATTTCTGCACACAAAAAAATCCTGACATACTGTCAATGGACATATATTGCTCTGATTTGGCTCATACGCAATGATACGTTATTAGCGCTTGCAAAGCAGATTATTTTGAGAATGTAGTAAACAAGAAATTTCTGCGCACCATGCAGTTCAAGAGACCTGAATTGACCCCGGGACTTTGGGTTCTGAAGGTTATTCATACTTATCCACCAATCCTGCATTTATTATTACCAGGCTTGAGCCTTAGGGCCAATATTGTCGCTCTCTCGCAGGTGTATTTGTGTGTCGAGCGAACGCACTCTCTCAGATGAAGTGCGCACGTCAGTGTGTGTGTGTGTGTTGCCGCGCAATCCCCCTCCACCCCCCACCACACGCGCGCCCCCCCCCCCCCCCCACCTCGCAGTGCTAGAGTTCGAGAGTAGCTCAGAGGCGATATAGAGTGCTTCTATACTAAATAGCAGAGAGCTCGCTGGTTTGTGTGTAGATAGTGAGAGGATGGTCTGGGTGGTCGGAAGAGATTAGAGTGTGATGTTGGTGGGGCGCCGCCGCTCGCTCGAGCGCAGCAAGTTCCCCTAATCAGACATCGCAGGCGAGAGAGAGATCGAGCGCAGCGTGTCTTTGCCGTGTGGAGGTTGAGAGTTGAGCTCGTGCTGGTTCTTTTTGCTGCGCGGGTCGTGGGGGAAGACATGACGAATTTGGTCTAAAATGTCAGGCATTGCTGTTGGTCGTGCGTTACATGTCTTGTGGCTGGTCAATGTGTTTCATTCCAGTGTCAGATGAATTCCAACCAAATTACCACCATATTCTATTTAATGTACTTCTGATTAGGTGCCACCTGAACCAAATGTATTATATTGAGCATAATGTAGAGAAAGTATAAAAACGCGCGCGAGACGTTGGTGTGCTGCTGGTCTTCACAAAGTGGGTCATTCTTATGTAATAGGACAAGGCTGGATAGGCAAAAAACAGACTGATAGGAAGTAGGCCAAAAGAATTTTGAATGAAGTGAAGAAAGTTTAGAGAGAAATCATTGAGTTATTCCATAGAGAGACAGTATATTATTGAGTGGGTGTGTTGTGTGGATACAAGGTTGGTGTGATCGATGGTGGTCGCATTTGTATTAGGTTAAAGGTAGCGGCGGTGGGCGCTCACTTGATATAGGACTCTAGAGTTGGGGAGGAGGGTCGGTTGTTATGAACTGGTTTTGGTTGTTTTGGGGGTTTGACAGCACTGCTACTGGTGGTGGTTTATGTATTTTGTACGTTTTCTCATGCTAGAGGAAGATAAAGTTAGGATGACGCAGAGAGAGAGGGTATGAGATAGAGATGGTGGGTGGCGAGTAGTGTTGTGTGCATATGAATTTCGAGATAGAGATAGTTTGGTGGTGCGCTGGGTGGTGTGAAAGTGTGAAGGGAGAGATTGAGATATATATGGGATATACACAATGTACATTTTTTTCCCAAAATTTACCATTGAAGAGAAAAATCAGAGAAGCTGAAAATTTTGCAGTGGTCTCTTAATTTTTTTCCAGAGCTGTGTATATAAAAGCTCTATAAGGCTTCCTCTGTTGGGTGCATACTGAACCAATTTTTCCTGTGACATACAGGTATTTTACCTACCCATCTCTATGGGTCTCAATTTTGTTTGATTTTTTCCTCAATATTTTCCCACTGACGAGTCCACACAATTGTTGGATTAAATGCATTTGAGTATAATAGGGAGAGGAGTAGGGTTAGGTAAAGGGTCAATTTGTGGGAACGCCCCTTTCAGGGCAGTGTACCCGCTAAGTGTCAGTTATATCTAAGGGCATAGCAGAGTGAGATTTTTTAATTTTCACTTTAGAACATTGTTGGAATTGAGGTCTTTCAAATCTCAATGAAGAATGGAATAATCTCCGTTCTGTGTGGCAAATCTACCGGTGGGATTACACTAATTTTTTTGTTTATTAACAAGTATCCTTATGGTATATTATCCCATATCCTTATGGTGACATTTATCGAGGTATGGAGTAGGCTGAATTTACCATTTGGAGGGGCGCTATACATGCCTCATCTTACCTCTCACCTCAGATTCTGCGCTGCTGCTGGCCTTATTATACCAATATTTTGTTTTCTAACAGCATTTTCATATTGTTATTCAACCTCAACATTTGGAGCTGTTCATGTCTTGTTCAGAAGAAGACTGTAAGAAAACAGAAGACCAGCGGAGAGTGAGGGCAACAGCATCATTGGACCCAAGGTTAGAGGGAAGGTGAATATAAGTTTTTTATTCTAGAAAGCTCAAATAAAAATTTTAAAATAACAAAGTGAACAATTCCATTAGATGAAATAGACCCGTGTTAAGCCAGGTAATAATGTATAGCAAAGCCGCCTAACAGTAAAACTGTCTTCATCACCTATTGCAACCAATCGGAGCTCAGCTTTCATTTTTTCAGACCAGTTTAACAAAATGAAAGCTGAGCTATGATGGGTTGTTCTGGGCAGCAAGATTAGTTTTACACACAGTTTTGATAAATGAGCCAAAAATGGGGGGCACAAAACTTGCATGCCAAAATACATCATAAAACACAGGGCCTCATGTATGAAAACTCTTCAAGTCTAAGACTTTCTTTGTTGACAATAGCAATCAATCAGAGCTCCCCTTTTATTTCATATAGTGCTCTGAAAAAATTAGAGGAGAGTTCTGACTGGTTGCTGTGGGCAGCATAGAAAGTCTTACACCTAGACAGTTTCAAATATGTCCTCCACAATATTTTATTAGGTCAAAAAATAGTGCCCATAAAATAACAAGCCATAAAAAGGCTAAAAAGATAAACCTTGACCCCTCCAAAAGTAGGTAGAGGAAGTCAAAATACAGCAACTCATACATATACTATGGTATGCTTGTAAAAGGGCAATCTAAAAATATACAAATCAAGAAATAGGCAATGCATGTAGACTAAATAAAAATACATTTCCTAATAAATGGTATAACAGTAAGTCCAGTAAGTCAAAAGATATATTCACGTGCACAGTAGTAGAGAATATAGTATGAGCCACATCTGCCTGTCAGAAATACCAGCAAGTGATACTACAAAATTGACTAATGTCTAGGACAAAGCGAAATTGAACAATAAAACCAACATGGATAAGGGTGTAGCCCATTAGCTGTATGCAATTAATCCAAATTGTATCGCAACAAACTGAGGCTTCCTCAGGTGTCATGTTCTGAAGAAGACTAAAGAAAACAGAAGAGTAGAGGAGAGTGAGGACAACCACATTGCTGCATCCGAGGTGAGAGGGAAGGTGAGGATTATTTTTTTTTTTATTGTACAAGTCCTAAAAAAAGGTTAAAAAAACAATGTGAACAACCCCATTAAATTAAGTAGACCCAGGCAAAACCAGGTAATCCTGTATATACACCTTATTTATCAAAGCCGTCTTTGTTGCCCATAGCAGGCAATCAGAGCTCAGCTTTCATTTTTCCAGAGCAGTTTGATAAAAGTAAACTGAACCCTGATTAGCAACCAACACAATTATACCTTTAAAGAGTTTTGATAAATGATGTCGAATGTGCTTAAAATAGAAAATTAGCTGGCTTTCAGCTAACATATCAGTCCATGTAGAATATAAAGTGTATCTTTAAGCTATCCACATTCATTGATTTCCAAATTGTATGTTGACACAACATATCATCTGTATGGCTGAGTGTAAAAACCTTTACTATACCCAATGTACAGTACAAACTGTAATATTAAATTATTGCGCACAACTTCTGGTATTTCTAACTTTTCAAAATTAAGTTACCGAACACTTAAGTTCTAATTCAAGTAGGCAGCTAAAATTTAAGTATAAAGGTTAACCTCTCAATATTGGCAAAATCACAGTTCAGTAATTTTAGTAGAAGGGGTTGGGTTTATATTTAAAGCATAGGAGTTTTACAATGCTGTAAGCACTAAGCAAATTATGCTTTGGCAGCAATGTATACGTTACACACACTAAGTAAGTAAAATAATTCACAACATACATGGACCTTAACTTAGAGCCAATGCATCTATTAGCCTTTAACCCCTTAAGGCCCAGGCCTGAAAAGTAGTTAATGACCAGAACATTTTTTAGTTTTTGCCTCCGTGCGTTTCAACAGTTGTAACTTTTTTTTTCAATGAAGCAGTTGTATGAGGCCTCATTTTATTCGAGACAAGCTGTACTTTATGGGGGAATAGTTTAAGTTCACTTATAAATAATTGCAGAATTATTTTCAATTTAAAAAAAAAAAATGTTTTTTTTTCATTTTTTTACATCATTCACATTTCACACTTAATAACTTGTTAGATTAATTCTACAGGTTATTATGGTTACATGGATGCCTAATATGTGAAGGGTTTTTTATGTGTGTAATGTATGCACAATTATTTTTTATTAAATTTATTTTTATTTTATTATTTATTTTTAATATTTTTACACTTTTTATGTTTTTTACTTTTTTTTTTTAAATCCCATGAAGGGAGAACTGTGTTACTTTTCTTTTTTTTTTTTTTTTTCTTTTTTTACACTTAGTAATGTATTAGCATATTCATATATGCTAATACATTATAATCTGTGTCAGTCTGACACATGCAGTGATCAGGACAGCACACAGTCTGTCCTGGTCACTGGCTTATTACACAGACAGCCCTGGGGCTACTCTAGGTCCGCAGGGCGGACTGTGCAGCCGTTCCCCGGGCTCTGTCTGGTCACCGGGTGTTCCGATCACCCGACAGAGCAGGGAAACTCTTTGATTACGCTGCGGTGAAAATCCGAGGCAATCAAAGGGTTAAAGCATGGGGAGAGGAGGATTCCCCCGCTCCCCGATGCTTGCAGGAGCTGCGCTGGGAACAGGGCTGTGTAGAACAGCCCCGTCCCCAGCGCTGCTGCGGCGCCGGACACCGCAAACTCCGTTGTCTGCAGCGACGCCAAAAGACATCACTGCAGATGAACGACCTGAAATGCCCATCGTCAAAAGATGTTGGGCGGTCGTTAAGGAGTTAACCTATAAAAAGATTTTGCATCAATAGAAATGAACAAGATGCCAACTGCCCATAGACTTTAAATGCTCATGTGGTGGTCATCTGACTCTCCAGGGATGTTCTTAAACGTCAATGCAAAGAGCACAGCCAGGTCTCGGCATCTGCATTATCTGTTGAGTCTTATCAGAGTGAGTGCAGGGGCTGTATTTTCCCTATAACTGAGGATACTATTTGAGCCCAAATTACAGGGGAAATGAGCTGAAGTTAGTTATATAAAATAGCCATTAAGCTTTTTTTCTAACCTTATGAGGGGCACAATATAAAACACAAATAATAATTTAAAAAAATACAAAAAATAAAATATAAAAAAATTAACAGTATAAACTGCAGCTCTTAGCAATGCCCCTGATGACCCTAAAACTTTATATAACCCACTGTACATATAAACATACGTGACAGAAAAATGACACAAACTCAAAACTTATTTTAATGGCACTTTTGTTGTCGCAAGAATGTGAAAACTAAATTTTTTTTTTCCTATTATTTTTTTTTAAATCTATTGGAACAAATTACAAAAAACTAAGCTTAATATATCAAAGAAAAAGAACGATGACAATTTGTAGAATAACGGAGTGTAAGAAAGTGTTGTAGTATTAAGAAAAGTAGATAAATGGCCCGGTTAGGAACTGATGAAGAAATAACTATTTTCCTCGAAGCAAAATGAATCTTCATTTGCACTTATTAACTTATGGGGTAAGATAGAATAATTTAGATCATGTAATAAAAATATGGAGTTACAGGGTTTTGTGTGGACCCTGTATCACGCAGCTACAGCTCCCTATTAGTGAGCTTTCTATGTGCTGCAGTATGGTGCCTCTTATAAAAATATACACATGATGCAACATGCAAGAGAGTTACAGGGAGGTATATATTAGTGCCATTTCTTCTGGATAGTAAAGGGGTTTTCCCTGTTTCTGGATTTTGCACCCTCCACCACCATCACCACCATTGCTTCCCAATCTCTTTCTTCCTGCTTCATCTGCTATGCTTCTTGCACCCAGCTACTGCTTATATGTTTCCTGCATCTCTAACAGGACAGCTTAAGACTAATTAACACCCTCCGTACCTGACCGGAACATTGACAGGAGCAGAGACTGAGAGGCCACCAAGCCTCCTACTAATGATAAGACATAGCAGGGTGTGACATCGCAAGCCCAGCGACCACTGCTATATTTCAGAGGTGGTCAGTAACCTAGGAAACCATTGGTAAACAGTCAGGAAAGATAACCTGCTATATTATTCAAACAATGCAATTAGAGGCATATTGGGTAAAAATGTTTCTTTACGTTTGTTTATATGTTTAAAGCCAACCAATGAGATAGAAATACCTATTTATTATTAAATAAACATAAACTATGTATAATTTACCCTACTGTTTATTTGTATACAGCATATTATATGCAGTTGTTACTTTTACGTATGTTTCTTTTCATTTAAAAACAACAATGAAATAGAGCTTAATAAAATATTCCAACCAGTTACCAACAATAATACATTTTAGGCATCACTGACACTCAAGTTGTGGCCAGTTTATAGTTTACACATATTTGGACTGGCATGCTGTGATATTCTTGATGTTTTACTTATTTTAAACTTGTTTATTATTAGATTTAAATTTTCTTTTAATCTTCTTTCATTTCCCTCTAAGCCTTTATTCCTTGCTTTGTTAAAAGCCAGTAAAAATAATTACTATTGTATCTGGCTCCAAACAGAAGCATATTGAGATTTAGTATCTTAATGGAAAACTCATGGTAAGGCCATGCAGTCAATGCCATAGATATGTATACAGCCAGATAGACAGACATATACTTCCAGACTTCTTTTAATTTGTGCTATGTATAAACAAAATGTTGTCTATGCTAATTAATATGTGGAAAAACTGTTATTTTGGACTAGTTTATGTATCTTTATTTTTATAGCACCAATATATATACAGTTAAAATCAGAAGTTTACATACACTATATAAAAAGACACATATGCATGTTTTTCTCACTATCTGACATGAAATCAGAAAAAACCTTACCCGTTTTAGGTCACTTAGGATTACCAAAATTATTTATACTTGCCAAATGCCAGATAAATGAAAGAGAGAATTTTTTAAGGCATTTTTATTACTTTCTGCAAATTCAAAAGCTTACATACATTTCATTAGTATTTGAAGGCATTGCCATTAAACTGTATGACTTGGGTCAAACATTTTGAATATCCTTCCACAAGCTTCTCACAATAGTTGGTAGGAATTTTGGCCCATTCCTCCTGACAGAACTGGTGTAACTGAGCTGTGTTTCTAGGTCACCTTGCTCACACCTGCTTTTTCAGCTTTGCCCATGAATTTTCATAAGGATTGAGATCAGGGCTTTGTGATGGTCACTCCAAAACATTGACGTGGTTATCCTTAAGCCACTTTGTAACTAGTTTGGCAGTATGCTTCAGGTCATTGTCCATTTGGAAGACTCGTTTCAGCCAAACTAACTTCCTGGCTCATGTCTTGAGATGTTGCTTCAGTATTGCCACATAATTGCCTTTCCTCATGATGCCATCTATTTTATAATGTGCCGCAGTCCATCCTGTAGCAAAACAACCCCACAACATGATGCTGCTAACTCGTGTTTGGGATGGGATGGTGTTCTTAGGCTTCCAAGTGTCAAGATGATAAAATCAGGTGTGGAAATTATCTTTGTTCCACTCCTTATCCAATTAAATGCCTCCTCCGAATTATATTATTATTATTGCTGCCGGCAGCCAGAGCTTGACAAACATGACCGACACCTTCCGTTCAGGACATGAATCTGATTTAATCACAGTAAATTACATTCCAATAGAACTTTTTTAATGACATGACTATTTTATCACTACATGATTGGTTAATTGGCGGTCGCTAAGAGACAAGTTATAAATTTGCATGTACGTATGAAGCATTAGCTGATATGACACATTCGCAAACTCTCTTCTGTATTATCTGGGGGAAGGAGGAAGGCCTTGAATCTGGCTTCTAGAAGACACTGCATCTGTCTCAAGGAAAGCTGTGTGAGAGAGATATGATACTTTGATAAGGATGTATAGCAGTAAAAGCAGTTTAACAAACTATCTGATGAGCTTAACAAGAATGTAATGATGAAACAGACTTTTGATGTTTTTTCCTTAAATTACGAACTTGACAATCCCCCGTAAAAATATCAAAATCTGTTCTAACGCTCCCCTCTAGAGCGGGAATGATGATTGATGCTCTTCCCTAAACTGAACAAGAATGGGTAAAGGTCACTTTCCTTAGACAGCAGGGTGAACAGGTGGAGCGGGTGTTGAACTCACTGAACCACAGTCAGGCTTGCTCCAAGGGGCGTAACCAAGCAACCGCCGGCCTCCTCGCAGAGCCTTTGATGGTAAAGATGATGTTGACCAACGACCGCCAGGTGCCACCTCAGAGCAGTCCCCCGGCAGAGGCATCAATGGATTGTTTACAATCTCATAACCCTCAATGATTCTGGAGAGTCATGATGGAGATGGCGCTTAATTGTTCAGCTATACCTTGTAAGGCATCTTGGGTGTAATTATTAAACATCTGTTGATTATAATAGATGTAATTTACCCAGTCCATACCTTTGTTGATTGTTATCTGGGGCGTAAGTGATTCAAACCCTTTGACCTGATCCATAGCTTTGAATTCATCAGGCACCCCCCTTGGTTGGCCCTCTTGCATTTTTTATGCACATTCAGACTAGACAACATATGTAAGGATAAGGGAAAAGTTCATGATGACTTATTGGTTGGAGTCACTTTCCTTGCAGTGTGAAGCATGCACCCAGCGGGGTCTTCCTTCAAGTTTCATTGAGGTTGGGGACATCAGGAGTACTTGGTATGGTCAAATCTGGGCTCCAGAGAGTCTCTGACGTGTTTCTGCACCCACACAAAGTCACCAGGATGTAGCTTTGATCAAAATCTGGATCTGGAATGGAGGAGAACACTATGGCATGGATTAGTTTCAATTCATTACACAGATTTATAACATATTCTACAAGGCTATAATTCCCTGCACTCAACTGCTATGTGTGAAACCTCCCTAATCTGGGCAGGCCTAAGAATACTATCTCCTAAGGAGTGAGACCAGTGGGGCTACCTAGGGGTATTTCTGACAGAATAGAGTGTAATGGGTAGAATCTCGGGCCAGGGAAGAGATGATTATTTGCTATCTTTTAGAATTTTGTTCTTCAGAGTGGCGTTCATTCTTTCCACTTTTCTGCTGAATTCGGGATGGTAGGCAGTGTGCAGGCCGAAGTCAGCTCCTACTAGTTTCCAAATGTCTCTCGTTAATTCCGCAGTGAAGGCAGGTCCTTGATCAGATTCTATAACCTCAGGGATCCCAAATCTGCATATCAATTCAGTCAATAGTTTCTTCATAGTGGTTCTGACAGTCATGTTGGTAACTGGGTAGACTTCAGGCCATCCTGAGAACATATCCACCACCACTAGAACATACTTGTATTTTCCACCCTTGGGTAATTCAATGTGTTCAATCTGGATCCGCTGGAGAGGATATAGTGTTTAGCCAAATGCTTCCTTGGTGTTGGCATCAGTCCTCCTGGGTTACAAGTATTGCATATTTCACAACTTCTAGCATAGCTACTTTCCGTGGAGAATGAAGATTCTGGGTGCTAGGTACATCTTGTTGATTGAAGAAATCATCTGGTTAGTTCCTCTGTGGGTAGTATCATGAGCCCATTGTACTACAGCTGGATATAATGCCCTTGGTAAACAAAGTCTATTGTCTTTCCTCTAGAATCCATGTTGGTGTACCTCTGCCCCCAATTCCTCCCAACTTTTCCTTTCCTTCGGGCTTGTTCGAGTTGTTTGAGATTGTCTCAACAGGTTAACTCCTGGATTCAATGCATCTTGTCCTTGGTTCTTCTCTTCTTGTTCCTCTCTATTCTTTCCTTCTTCTTTCTTCTTCTCACCTTCTTCTTTCCTTCTTTCTTCTCACCTTCTTCTTTCCTTCTTTCTTCTCACCTTCTCCTTCTTTCTTCTCACATTCTCCTTCTTTCTTCTCTGCTCTGGTCAGCACATATACAGCCACTCCTGCTTCCTCTCGAATCTCTGGGAAGAGAGCTGTGGCCTTTGCAGCCAAGTCTGCTCTGTAGGTGCCTTCTACTTCCACTGTCTCTATTCTTCCATGGGCTTTTAGTCTTCAAAACGACCACTTGAGCTGGCATCAGAGTCTGAATGGCTTCTTGATTCTTGATGGGCGTTCCACTAGCTGTCTGGAAACCTCGCAGGGCCCACTTCAGGCCAAAGTCATAGGCTACTCCGTACATGTAGGCTGAGTCGGTGTATATGTTCACAGTCTTCTCTTCATCGAGCTTACAAGCTTCCGTTATAGCCCAGAGTTCACCTTCTTGGACTGATATTCTCGAAGGTAAAGATGCAGCCTTCACAGTTTCTTGCAAGATAACCACAGCAAATCCTATATGGAATCGTCCTTGATCATCCGCATATCTGGATCAAGCAATGGAGAAAACATGAACTCCGCTCACCAAATTCGATGTCGAAACAGTAGGAAGATGGGAGGTTTCAGCCTCCATTTGTTCAAGGCAGTCATGGAGAGGTTCCTCTGCGGCAGTCTGGTCTTCATCTGTGATAGACTGATCTTCATCTTCCCCCCTTGAGAGAGGAAGCAGAGTGGCTGGGTTGAGAGTAGTATAAGGTACATTCTCAGGCATCAGTAATGGGCATTGTATACGGAAATGGTGCTGTTTACTGAGATGAGGTTGCTGCGACTGTTTCAGGATCCCTTGTAGATCATGATGAGCCAAAACATTGACCAGATGGCCTAAAATGATGTCTTGAGTTTTTTCAAGAAGAACTTATGCAGCAATGATAGCTCTTAGGCAAGTAGGGACTGTCCGTGCAACTGGATCTATCTTGCAAGAATAGTATCCAAGAGGTCTCATATGTTCTCCATGCTTTTGTGTCAGGACTTCGGAAGCTTGGCCATAGTCTTCAAATAGGAAGAGGTTGAAGGGCTGTGAGTAGTCCGAGATTCCAGAGCTGGAGCTTGTAGGATAAGTTTATCCAGGCTTTGAAAACACTCTTGTGCCTCAAGTGAGAGTTCATTGGTGTAACTAATGTCCTTGAAAGAATAGTATAAAACTTGCATAAGACTGGAGGCATTGGGTAGAATGTTTGGACTTCATAAAAATGGCTACAGAGAATAATGGGAGGTTCTGGCACGGGAGCTGAGGAAAGAATACCGGGAGGGGCTGGAGTTGAGGTAATACAAGGTGTGATCAGTGTTGTACGTTCCCTCCCACAATCTACGCAACTTTCAGCGTTAATGGAATTTGATGACGGCAGTCTACCAACATTGAAAGTCGCCATTTTGGAATGGCAGCAGCTCACTCCTTATACATATGCACTCTTCAAATCCATCTTATTTTTTACATTCAGTTTCAATGTAATTATGCTTTGCCAAGACATTGTTATTTTCTTTCAGTGCTTGTCTCCCACATACTAGTGTGTAATCCCTGTGATGTATGCTCGTTACACAGAGTGTATCATTAACTTTTCCTCTCAAGTCTCATATATATTTAACTATTTTTCTCTTCGATCAAACTACTCGACTGCATCGTTTGACTGAGCGCTATAATCTTTCAGTACGCCAAACAGCCGAGGGGAGAAAATGTGCCCAGCTACAACCCCCCTTAACAGATGCTTTAAATCGAAGCCAAGGTTATACACTCTGCCAGAATTTCAGTGTGAAAGATAACAAGTGATATAGCTTGAATTTTAAAATAACCCTTAATGCAGTTTTTTACCTAAGTAAAACAGAACAAATTAACACACGTGTATGTTGAGATTAAGTCCCGAACATACCTAACACTAATCAATGTCTTCTACTCATCAGCAGGTAATCTGAAATATCATCTTTCTATACCATCTGTATAACAGGCTAATCAGAAACGCAAATATTCTGTCTATAACAGGCTTATCAGAAACTAAGATCTTCTGTCTATAACAGGCTTATGGCTACTCTTTAACCATTTCTCTTCAGATCGTCTGTCTACAACTATAACAGGCTTTGGCAATTGGCCAGTTCTCTTCAGGAATGCAGATCATTTGTCTATAACTATAGCAGGCTTTGGCTATTGGCAAGTTCTCTTCAGAAATTCAGATAATCTGCCTATAACTATATCTGTATATAACTGTATCTGTATATAACTTATGACAGGCTTCGGTCTCGCTACCGGGTCACTTATTAGGGACTCTATTCCTGATTTCTAATTTTTTTTTTCCCCATCAGGAGCCCAGCTCCTGGCCTACACTGAAATATGATACTGAAAGGAAAATACACTATCCAGTCACGTATACTTTACAGAGCAACAAGCAGAGGCATTAATTGGTAGCGTTTAAAGGTATACGCATATGATACGCATACATGTACTAGAGTACACCCTGGAGGCACACCTGAACGCTTACACAGGTCTCCTAAGGGAGGCGACAACCACCAAAAGACTTTCACTAGAATGTCCGACAAACAGATAAGTCCCAGACTAAAAATCTGCGAACTTACCTGTTTCTGTGGGGTTGATCAGGCCCCAAGTGATTCGGGCACTCTATGACCGTTCAGTCGATGGTAAGGCGTCAGCCCCCCTCCGGATAGTCCTCGGGCGTTTGAGAGCATGGCACCACTGTCAAGATGATTAAAATCAGGTGTGGAAATTATCTTTGTTCCACTCCTTATCCAATTAAATGCCTCCTCCGAATTATATTATTATTATTGCTGCCGGCAGCCAGAGCTCGAGAAACATGACCGACACCTTCCGTTCAGGACATGAATCTGATTTAATCACAGTAAATTACATTCCAAAACAACTTTTTAATCACATGACTATTTTATTACTACATGATTGGTTAATTGGCGGTCGCTAAGAGACAAGTTATAAATTTGCATGTACGTATGAAGCATTAGCTGATATGACACATTCGCAAACTCTCCTCTGTATTATCTGGGGGGAGGAGGAAGGCCTTGAATCTGGCTTCTAGCAGACACTACATCTGTCTCAAGGAAAGCTGTGTGAGAGATATATGATACTTCGATAAGGATGTATAGCAGTCAAAGCAGTTTAACAAACTATCTGTTGAGCTTAACAAGAATGTAATGATGAAACAGACTTTTGATATTTTTTCCTTAAATTACCAACTTGACACAAGCTTCTCCCTTTTTCCTCCAAACGTATCAATGGTCATTATAGCCAAACAGTTCAATTTTAGTTTTGTCAGACCACAGGACATCTCCAAAATGTAGGTCTTTTTTCCTCTGTGCATTTGTAAACATTAATCTGGCTTTTATATGCTTATTTTGGAGTAATTGCTTCTTCCTTGCAGATTTTACTTTTAGCCCATGTTAATACAGTACACATTTCATTGTGGATAATGACACCATTTTACCAGCTTCTGCCAGCATCTTCACAAGGTCTTTTGCTTTTGTTCTTGGGTTGATATACACATGTCGGACAAAGCACATTAATCTCTGAGACACAGAACCCGTCTCCTTCCTGAGCGGTACGATGACTGGACATTCCCATCTTGTTTGTACTTTCGTATAATTGTTTGTACTGATGCACTAGGCACCTTCAGGTATCTGAAAATTGCACCCAAGGATTAACCAGACTTGTGCAGGTCCACAATTCTCTTCCTGATATCTTGGCTGATTTCTTTAGACTTTCCATGATCTTACACACAGAATCAATTTGGTTCTAGTGTGAATTAAAATACATCGACAATGTGTGTCTCTAATTAACTCAGATGTTGCCAATAAGCCTATCAGAAGCTTCCAAAGACATGGCATAATCTTTCAATTGTTTAAAGGCATAGTAATATGTGTTTATTTAGTGTATGTAAACTTCTGGTTTCAACTGTATTTCACAGCACTGTTCACATTAATTCCTGTCCCAATTGAGGCTCATGATCTAAATTCAAACTGTGTTTTTTAAATGAAGAAACTCACACAAACACCAGGAGAACATACAAACTTTATACAAATGATACCCTAAGAGGGATTTAAAGCTAGAACACCAGGACTGCAAGGCTAACCACTGCTCCACCATGCTGATAAGGAAATTCTAATAATTATGGATTTCCAGGACTAAATTACAGACTTTCTGTTATTGTATTTCAATTTCTTAGGTGCCATAAACACATAAATGATAAAAAAAAAAATGTTTGAACTACACTATGAGAATATGGCAACCGACTGACTGCCAGCTTGAATAACTTGCTAGAATATTAGAAGCTAGAAGCCTCATGTCTAAGTAAGATAAAGATATACTTGCAGTGGCAACTGGCCAGGTAGTCTTTCTTATCTATGCAAAATTGTATATTAAAATTGTAACCACTTAAAGTGATATTTGAAAAATATGAACCTATTGGATGGGGAATGTCCACCAATTGGCTAAAGTATGTTAACCAATTAGAATGACACTTTGACCTGCAACACGCTGTGGAAACTCCCCTCAAAGGGTATAAATAAATGAGTTTGCCAAGTTTGGAAACTTGCCAAATCTTACACCGGTCTGTTGGTCTCCGTTGTTCATTCGTCATGACGACATCCACTGGCTACACAAGAATCTAATAAACAGTTGGCAACTAGGCCTTTCCGTGACACTGACAATATTTTTTTTACAGAAACCGTAAAACAATAAATAAAGGTGATAGTGGATCCAAAAAGTTAAGATTTCCTCTACAGTGAAGGAAATAATTATTTGATCCCTTGATGATTGTGTAAGTTTGCCCACTGACAAAGACATGAACAGTCTATAAATTTAAGCGCAGGTTAATTTTAACATTGAAAGAAAGAATATCCAAAATAAAATCCAGAAAATCACATTGTATAAATTATATAAACTTATTTGCACTTTGCTGAGAGAAATAAGTATTTGATCCCCTACCTACCAATAAGAGTTCTGGCTCCTACAGACCAGTTAGATGTTCCTAATCAACTTGGTACCTGCATTAAAGACAGCTGTCTTAGTCACCATTATAAAAGACTCCTGTCCGCAGACTCAATTAATCAGTCAGACTCTAACCTCTACAACATGGGAAAGACTAAAGAGCTTTCTAAGGATGTCAGGGACAAGATCATAGACCTGCACAAAACTGGAATGAGCTACAAAACAATAAGTAAAATGCTGGGTGACAAAGAGAAAACTCTTGGTGCAATAGTATGAAAATGGAAGAAAAAAAAAATGTTTGTCTGGGCCTAAATCTCCCGGGGTTTTTTTCAAGAAAGGGGGCCCCTAAACTTCGATTTTAAAATCTGGAGCTGGAACCTTTTTCCGGAAAAAACCATTTGGTTCCTCAGTGTCCCGAAATCCCCCTGTCGGGCCATTTCGGTCCATCTAATTTTTCCCTTTTTTGGGATTTTTCTGTGGTGTTTGGGAGAAGGTTGTTAGGAAAAAAAATTGGGCCTTTGTTGTCCTCTGTTTGGGCAAAATTTGTCCCTATCCCAAACCCCCCCCTTGCTTTGGTTATTTTGGGGTTTTTTCTTCGACCTTTTCTCAAGCTCAATGAGAGGTATGGACCCTTATTGAAATCCCTGTGAAATTTCTCCTTTTCCCTATCCTTTTCGGGGCTGGGTCTTCCTAAAAAAAGCCCCCCCCAAATTAAAAAATCTCGGGCCTCGCTGGTTTCCTGCCATTTCCCCCCTTTCCCATAGCCTTTGGTAAAAAAAGTTGGTTTTTCCGTACAATTAACTCTTTTTGGTGTGCGATGAAAAAAAATTCCTCCTGTCCCAAATTAAATTTCCTCTTTTCTAATTTGCTTCCCCGGGGTTTTGTTTTTTAAGTCTTTTTTGACCAGTATTTTTCTCCCAAAAATCTTTTTTTAAAATTTTCTTGTTTTTCTGTTTTATTTGTTTTTCATAAAAAACCTACCCAAAAAAATTTAGCTGTTCTCTTAAAATGAAAAACTTCAAAATCAGAAGGGAATCAAAACTCATTTGAGGGTCTGGGCAAATAAACTTTTTTGAAAACTGTGACTTCTGTAACCTAAGACCCCCCCAAAAATGGCGCCCTTGTGTCTTTTTTTGCGTGATTTAATAATTCACCCTGAACTTTTGAAAGAGGGAAGGGAGAACCCCCGTTTGGGTTTCTTTCTTTAATTCCCGCATTTTCCCGGAGAGATTCAAAGGGCAACCCCTTTCCCATTGCCCTGAAAGAGGGGGAAATGCTTTTCACAGTGGGACCAAAACCCCGGGGCGGGGTCTTATGGAGTCGGGGGCAAAGGTTTCCCCGGCTCCCCTTTTTAAATATTTTTTAGTTAAACCCCCTTCATGAGTTAAAAAAAGGATCCACCCCGAAAACCTTTAAAATTTTTCAAATTTTTAAAAAAATGAAAGGGGTTTAAAAAAAATTTAAAAAACCAAAAAAAAAAACCCTTTGAAACAAAATTCGCATAATTTATATTAAAAAACTAAGAATGGGGGTTTAAGTTTTCGACGAGCCATCCTCCCTCATTTTTTCTTTTTCCAGAGGAACATACCCCCTGATTCGGTAATTGAAATGCTGTTTAGCAAAGAAAGGCGTCATATTTTCGGGGTTTGGGATAATGGGTTTTAAACCCTTTGTTTCAGTGGGGGGGTATCTGGGGCACACCGGGAATTCACCGGGTGCCTTTTTTGGGTTAAATTTCCCATAAGTGAACGGTTTGGACAATTTTGGTTTTAATTTTGGCTACGCAATCTCCCAAACCAACGTTGGGAAAACGAACAAAGATTGCCGCATAAATCTATGTTGTATTATCACTCCCCCCCTTTTTATCAGGCTGGTGGTTGGCAAAGTTAAAAAGTGCATTAAACTAGAGGCCTGGCACAGGTTTTCACTTTAATCCTTGAAAGGAATTTTTGGATTGCTGCAAATTTCCCAATTCCAATTTACCAAAAATCACTATTGCAAAAATATTGCAACAAAAAGGGGGTGGAGCAAGGTTGTACCAAAGTAGGTTAAGGGTTATTACCCGGGTGTAAAACTACAGGAACAAAGAAAGCAATCTAAGGGTTAAGGCAAAAGGCAATGTCTGTGAAAAAAACCCTGTTTGAAAAAGCCTTGACCCTGGCTCTATGAGAAAAATCTATGGAAAACAAAAGGAAGCTGCAAGGTAACAGTACAAATAACAGCTAAAATTTAAAAGGCAGAAGTGCTCAAGGCAAAAGGGTAGCCAGAGAAATAACGTCACCTCAGATATCTTCAATCCCCCCGGGACAGGGCAAGGGCATGAAAAACACAGGAAAATGGAGGGGGGAAATAAGATGCGTTTGTGAAAAAGGGGGCCAGAAAATAAACCTAATCCTTCGTGCTTGCAGGGGTTTAATTAAAACCCTGGCACACTGTTGCCATCCTTTGGGAAACAGGAAATAAAAAATTTGTTGAGCTACACAATACAAGTTTGAGAATAATGCATATGCCTAACTTATTTTTAAATATTAAAAACCCTTTTTTTCCTTTATATCCCCCCTTTAGGGATTTTTGTTTGCGGCTATCTACTATCTAGGGAAAATTTTACTTAAATGTTTCACGTTCTATCTACCAACTGCGTATTGAACACATTGAGGCAATGAAATGTTAAATTTATACCTACTATGTTTTTAATTGACCCAACCAGTACTACAGTATGCAGTATAAAGCACAAATTAAGTATAAGCCTGGGCTAACAATAGCACATTTTTGGAGTGCCACCAAAAAACAATTATTAAACCACGCCCAAAAATAAAAATTTTAAAAAGTTATTAGAAGCAACAGAATAGCCATAGCTAATTTTAGCTGCTGATTTTGCGACCCCCCCAAAAAATGCCCTTTTTTATTTATGTAAATCTAATGCGAAGTACAATGGGGTACAACACGGAAAAATGAAAGGGTTTTTCAAAAGGTTATTCCTGTACTCTTTTTGACTTTGTAATGTATGAAACCCCCCTTTAATGTACAGCGCCCTGGAAAAAATGGCCTTTAAAATAAATAATAATAATAATTAATAATAATAATAAAATAAAAAATAGAAAGGAGAAACCCATTCCATGATTAACTGTTAAACAGAAAACCTATGGGTAAAAGTGACAGCGATAAGGACTTGGGTATCTTAGTGGACAGCAAACTTAATTGTAGCAGCAATTGTCAGGCAGCATCCTAAAGCAAACGGATTATGGGTGTATTAAAAGGGATGGATGCCACATGAAACATCTTTCTACCAATAAAAAATCACGGGTCAGACCACACAAAGGTGTACAATTTTGGGGCACCATGCACAAGTAAGACACTGAAGCTTGAACATTTTCAAAGGCGGGCAACAAAAATAAGAAGACGGGGGTGACTCAATCCCAAAAGATTAGCAAGTTTAAATGGTTATTTTATTTTGAGAAAAAATTTAAATGGACTTAATAATATTTTAAATAATAAAAGGTCAAATAGACCTGATCTATTTTACCCAGACTGAATAAAACAAGGGTCATTCTCTAGCTTTTAAAAAGAAGTTCTACAAAACATAGAAAGTTTTCTTTACTGAAAGAGCAGTAAAATGAGAAAAAAAGAGGGCTTAGCCATGTTATTTCTATTATTCCGATTGCCAGATTGGAAATTGGGGGAAGGGTTTTTTTTCCCTAAAATTAGGAAATTGCTTCTACCTCATGGGGTGTTGCCTTCTCGGGTCAACACTATACACAATATGTAACTGATAGAATGTCTTCTTTTTTTTTCTTTTAAAAAAACAAATGCATACTAGCGCTGTAATTTTCTTTTTCATTTTTGCCTTCATTCTGTAGAAAGAATATTCTAGTTAATAAAGTCATATTGTTACCATAGCTTTATATTCAAACTATCTTTAAGGGAAAAAACAAGGGGCGACATGTATGTATTTTGGGGGCTCAATAATTTTTTTTTTGCCGTATTAGTAGCGTAGTATCTTCTGGAACTATAACCTGTTTTTCTGCAGGGCTAGATTTAGGCCACATTAAACCGTTTAGATCTAAAACTCACTTTTTTTTTCTCATAGTTACTATGGGCAAAAAGTGAGTTTTAGACCTAAACATTTCAACATTGGCCGTTAAGCTTCTAGCACAAAGCGACACTTTTGGGTCAGGTAAACCACTTTTAAAATGGTTTACCTTTCCAAGTAATGCGCCTGGATTGCCGAAAACATCATAATTTTTACTTTTACAGTTGTAATCCACAACCTCCAGCATGCCCCCTTCCCAGCCATTATAAAGTGCCGGGAACACTCTGTAAATGCCCTAATATTGGGGTATACCTCACTAAAAAATATAGCGAACAGGCGCTAGTTTTGGGGTCTAAAGAAAATGTGGGTCCAGGCTTCAGCACCAGTTTTTTGGATATAGCATTCCTCAACTCATATCACCAGTACTACAGTATACCAAATGTTCTAGTTGATAAACTCATGTCATTACCATAACTTTATATTCACATATAGCCAGGGCTTCAGTTCCACTTCCTGAATGTAGCATTTCTCAAGTCATATTGTAGTGCAGGATTAAACCTTTCTGTACATTTGAACAATGTTGAGAGTTTTAATACTGCATTGACACTGTAATGGTAAATTTGCAGTATGAAAGCTATGCTTGAGTTCATTGTCTTAGCCTTGTATCATTCCGAGATGAGTTGCTGCCATTTAGGTGAACTTTCAGTGTAATGGGCCTGAGGAGGGAGAGGTTATAAAATGGCCCTAGTAATTACAAAGAGGACACTAGTGATTATTGCTAGTTTTCTTAAGTGGTTTGTTCCTGATAGATGGGGTGACATGACCATCTGCCTTTAGTTCCTGGTCAGTCTGCAGCAACCAGGCCCCCGCTTTTTTTGTCTTGCCCAATCCATTTGGGAAATTGGAATCTGAAAACTGTGGGAAGGAGCGCACCCCCGTTTGGTATAGGAAGCATCCAGAGGAGCGCAGGACTGCACCCTCCCCACGGGTAGGTGAGGTGCAGAAGACCTATTGCGTGAGAGGACGGGGAACTAAGAAGGGGTTTTTTAAGACCTCCCGGGGCCCGGGGGAGTTCGGCCAGTAGGAGGGGTCAGTACCTTTGGGGGCACTGCTCTCTCCACATAGCGCCCATATGATTCTGAGGGGCTGCTAGACACGCTGTCCAGGGCACGAATGGGTCCAGGGCAGAGTAGGGGGGCATTAAAAAGGGGTGCGGCTGCTTCCCCAAATCTGGGGTGCGGGCATAGGGGCCCAACCCCAAGGCTAGCCCGGATTGTAGCCCCGGGCCCCATCACCGGCAGAGCCCTTCTGGGGACTCTCCGGGTCGGGCAACCAGGCTTCACTTACAGGGTAGGGCTGCTTGGCCCAGAAGGCATCAAAGTATGCCAGCGGGCCCTACGGGCGAGCCTCTCCAACCCCTGTCTTGGGTTGGGGCCTGCAGCTGCTCCATCCTCCATGATATCGTTGGCCCCCGCTGGTGAAGTTCTGACCTCCAGGGACCATGATAGGCGTCAGCCTGTGCTGGTTGGCCCCCCCATTTTGGGTTAGATGGCCTTGACCCCGGCCAACAGGCGGCAAGTGATGGGTGCCCTCGACTTCGGGACAGCCATTAAGACTCTGGGATGACAGTTGGTGGGTCCACAGCCCCCATGCAGCCTGGTGAGTGCTCTTCTGTGTCTTGTTCATTTTCCCTTGTTCTTTGCTCCCCAGTTGTGGTAGCTGAGAGAGGGGGTGCTTCTCGAAGCACTCGGTTGCAGCGGTGGGGAACTCAGATAATCTGTGGGTTTTGGGGGAATGCATGGCCCTTAAAGGCTTGTTTGCCGGGGGGTTTGGAAGGTGGGTGGGGCAGGGGGGGGAAAATTTTGTCGCCACGGGGGCATTTCACCTTTCCCTGAGGCGGGGGTGCAGAGTATTTCATTGGGGGTTCCTGTTTTACTGAGGTGGGGAGTCGGAGGGAAAGGGCAGGTGTAGCAGTTTCAGTACAAATGAACAAAGAGCAGCAAGAGGGCATTCGGCTGGATGATAGAGCCAGGGGTGAGGTAAATGTAATCTGGACAAAAGTCAGAAGGAGGATGGCAAGAAGGACGAGGAAAAACGCTGTTGGTGTCTTATTCCTGAATTTTATGAATTTGGGTTCAGGGGTTTTGTAACGGGCGGGTAATGGATCCCTGGACCACCGCAGGCGTGGTGGGAACCCACGCCAGGAAGAATCTAATAGGTTTCCCGGGATTTTTTACCAAGCCCCCGCAAAGCGGGATGGGCTTTCTGCGGGGGAGTCTACCAGGTCGTTCCACGGCGGGGCTTGCCTGCGGTGGCGCAAGGGGAACGAGTACAGATTCGCAGGGGAAGCTCGTGTCGGGACAGGCAGAAGGGGAGGGCAGGCGGCTCTGGATCAAAAGTGGACAGGGACGGTCAGGGGAGGCGGAAAGACGTGGGCGATAAAAATAGGCAAGGGTACGGACAGGAAGACAAACAGACTAGGAAACCCTTTTTCCAGAGTAGACCACAAGGATCCGCAGGGGGGGCAGGAAGGGGGCCAGACCTAAATAGGAGCATGCCGGGAATAGCAAATTACCGGCGCACTGCCCCTTTTTAAATTTTAAAAAAGCCGGGCCGCGCGCGCCCTAGGGGGGAGCCACGCCCGTGAGGCTGTGATGACTGAGCAGGGGCGCGGGGGGAAGTGGGTGCCGGCAGGGACTGGACAAGCGACCCCGAAACCCACGGCGGGACGGGGCTCCGCTAGACCGCACACGGGGCGCCCACCCAACAGGGGGGTTCGCAGGGGGGTCCGTGACAGTTTTCCATTTAGTGAGTGGTTAGGCAAAGCCTGGAAATTTTTCGGGCCCCGTTGTTACTTGGGCCATTTGGGGGAATCGGGGGTTTTCGGTGGTGTGGCATGGTTCCACTAGGATGAGCGTTTTTACAACAACGTTTTCGATCGTAGCGATACGTCAAATTTTCATGCTGATAGCCGATAGTCGATAAAATTATCACCGATACCATTTAAAGTCTGGGGGGAGGAAAACAGCTTTATTCTCACACCCAAACAGGGGAGAAATGGGAAAAAACTCCCCAAAAGCAAACTGGGTACTGCTACATCTTAGGCAAGACAATCGGCAACAAAGCACAGAAAAAAAAATGACAGACTATTCACTATCCCTGTCTTGTAAAACAGCATGACCCTTAAATCGCATGACCCACAAATTAAAAAGTGCCAGAAGGGATTTTTTTGAACCCTCATTTACTTAACGGGCATTGACTATCCTGTCCTGTACCCCAGAATTCACCCAAGCCCGCAAGACCCACAGATAAAAATGCGGAAGAAAGTATCTTTAACCCCCATTTTTTGTTGAAATGGACCTTTACTAGCCTGTCCCCGGACCCCCAAATACCCCCAAAAACCCCGGCCCCAAATTTTTAAAAATGCCCGAAAAAGGGGGTCTTTGAACCCCCATGTTATTAACTGGACATTGCTATGCCTTCCTGGACCGCACTTTTCCCCAAAACCCGCATGACCACAGATTAAAAATTGCCGAAAAAGTATCTTTTTAACCACCATTTTAGTTGAACTGGGGCAGGCTATGCCTGTCCTGGCCGCACATGACCCTTTTTAAACTACATGACCCACAATTAAAAAGTCCCGGGAAAAAAGAATCTTTGAAGCAGTATTTTAGTGAAATAGCATTGATTTTCCAACCCCTGTAACGCACATGACCCAAAAACCCCCCACAGGTGCCCTTTTTGGACCCCCAGCAAAAAAATTTCACAATAAGAAAAAAAAAACTATTTTAAAAACAACTTTTTTCCCTAAAAATGTTTGCGGCTAAAGGTACTTGCTTTCCCTTACTGTGACTTTGTCCCACCGGGAAAATTAGAATTTGAAGCAAATAAAAACAGATGTCCCTAGTGGGTCAACGAGGCCTTTCAAAAACCCTACATTCTACTGCCCAAGTGGGTTGAAGGAAATTACTGTTAAAGGGGCAGGTGGGGGCTGTGGATCACCCGGGTTCAGCTAGCGGGGCCGGGAGTTACAGGGGGGTTTGCTGTGAGACCCCGGGGCGGGTTTTTCCATCATCTATTAAAAAGGCAAAAATGAACTTATACCCCAGAAAACGAAAACATTCATTGAAGCAAGGGGGAAAGCGGAAGTGTGAGCTAAGACCCCAGCCTTCCTCAGAAAGACAGTAAAAGACCGGGGTAGCGTTTGAGAAATTTCGCCTCTACAAAAAGTGCTTGCCCCTCCGTATGATTTCCAAACCAATTGGGGTTTTCATTTGGGAAAATTGCTGGGTTGATGCCCCTGTTCCACCCAGGGGGCCCTTTTTTTTGGGTTTTTCTTTTTCTTGTTTTACCCCAATGTTTTGGGGGAAAATTCTCGTTCCTGGGAGGCGAATGGGGCCCCATTTCAATGCCCTCGAATAACCTACATCGTTAAAGTCTTCCGAAACCTCCCTTGTACAATTCAGGAATATTTGTAAAAAAGTTTTATTTTGTACATGAAAGTTTTTTAATTTGGTTAAATTTTTAGAAAACACATTTGTATTAAAGGGGTTTTGCTCACTCGGGAAATTGCTAGCTATTTTTAAAAGATCTTTTAAAAAACAAGTCCTTTTGAATATGTTTTCCAATGAACAGGGGCCCTACCTATTCCGTTTTTGAAAACACCATGCCCCAAAAAAAATTAAAAACAGGGACCCTTTAGCCATCTTGACAATTGTGAAGAACAAATTTCTGTTAGAAACCACTTTTTTATAATAGGACCTGTAGTATAGCTGTATTTCACAGCAGCATTACCCAAAAAATTATAAAAAATGACTTCTCAGCCACTGTTAAAAATTGTGAGGGAGAAATGCAACTTAGAAGCCACATTTCTGTTCCAAAGGACCTTGATTATAGCTATATCTCACAGCACAATGACCCCAAAACCATTGACAGTGTGAAAATTTTAAAGATGAAGGAGTAAAGGAATACGTTTTTTTATTTAAACCATGTACAATTGGTGTCTTTTATAGTCTCCTCACCGCAAAATGACCTTTTGGGAAATGAGAATAAAAACTGCAGTAAGAAATTATCATTTAAAAATTTTTTTTCAAGAGGACCATTTCTGTTTGAAGAGGAATGTGAAGTATACCGGCAACTAATCGGTGACCTCGGCAATTGGGGCCACAACATCATCACGCCTGATTCATCTTGATAAAAAGTCAACGAGTCCACATTAATCAGTGCATCAGCTGTGCTGAAGGTCTCGCACCTCAGATATGACGCTGCTTCTGGGCAGGACAACATCTCTATGCGCGGCGAGCGAGCTGCGGCCATTGCATCCATTTTGGATACCAGAAGTACGATTGAGTCCGGAACCCCCCCCCCACCCCCCTCTCCCCCCCCCCCCCCCACCCCCCCCCCCCCCCTCCTTATCCAAAAACATTGGTGTTGAGAAGCAGAAAGTTGTGCACATGAAACTTAAGCCTGGTCTCTGTTTGTTGTATGTGTGCCCTTGCACTTGGTGAGGTGGAAAAGATATAAGGACTTGCAGAGGTCACCCATTAGGCTTCTCGCCCCAATGTCTCAGCTGCTGCTCTGCTGCCGATGCGGTACTTGGCACTATACGTGTCACGTTGCTGTCGTGGTTCCAGACTGCATGAATTTGAAGATGTGAAGTACGACGCAACTGATGTCTCAGTTGATCAATCAGCAACGGGGGTCTCCAATGTTCCGCATTTTACTCTCTATTTGGGTGGGTGGAAGGAAAAGTGACTGAGTTGTTACTTTCGTACCGGGGTAATGAGGAGGGTGGCCACCAGTTTAACTGTGTGTTCTTTTTGATGCCTTAATGTGAGGTTAATGTTGGAGGCAAATGGAGCTTCCAAGCACTCATGTAGAGAGATGGAGCCTTGATTTCCCCAAGCCTCTGGGATCCAGCGGCACTAGCAAACTCATCTTCCTCGTCTCCGCCTCATGTCCATGCCACCTCTTTCAAGGCAGGGGCATCAGGTAACGTTCGGTGTGTCCAGAAAACCTCATCCTCCTCCTCCGTTCCTCCACCTCAGCTTCAACACAGCCCCGACTTGCCTTAGATTATGTACCCTGAGAGCTGAGGCACCGCCTTGCACCGCTTTGCACCATCCCTGGACCCCGAACCACTGCCTAATGAAGACCGATAAAGTTGAGAAACTGTCGGGCCTTCTGGATTCGACAGAAAGAAAGGCTCTGTGTTCCGCATCTTTGTCTGGTCTTATCCTCGTCGCTGGTGGGCCAGTGTTTCAGAATGTCAAACGATGTGTTTCCAGAAACTACAGATACCACAATGGCTCATGCTGACAAAGGCATTGTCCGCACTGACCTTTTTAGTGGATTCTTCAAAACTCGCAAGGGTGGTACTAGAGCTCTTTCGCCTCACTCTCGGTTGCTCAACACCAATCGTGTGACAGGCCATGTGTCACTTGACGCTGGCTGCCACCAATGCTGGAGCATGTGGAGGGTGGAAATTCCAGCGTGTTGCCACGTCAAACAATGACATGGTTGCTCCGGGGAGCCAAGCTGACGCTGTAAACGCAGCCAGCCAGAACGAGGCAGGGTGTGAACGTGGAAGTGTGAGTCTTACCTCGAGCCTTCCTCACCGCAGGCAATCAGACCCGGTTGGCTTTAGAATTTATGGACGATGAGGTTCATGACGTGTGCGAAGCACGGGATGTGCTCCAGCCTACCGATCTTAAGGGCGACCAGGAGATTTCGACCGTTATCGCACACCACCTTGCCTGGCACAAGGTTCTTGTCACCCAGCCAGCATTCCGTCTCGGTGTGAAGAGCCATCCGCAGCTCCTAACCTGTGTGTTGATGGTCTCCAAGACAGAGTGATAGCGGCCTCGGCCGTGCTTACTAGTCCGTGTATCAGTGGTGAGATGGACTTTGCCAGACACAGATGCAGCCAATGTGTTGAAAATTTTCAGATGACACTCGTTGCTGCCAAGGCAGGGACGGATTTTCTGAAAAGAAATGCCTGCTCGGCTATCTGTATTAGGGGGCAGGGCAAGGGCCTATGACGTGGCGGAACCCATCTGTGTCCACTCAGATGTGAGCAGAATAGCAACATTTCCCCCAAGGCCAAAGCCTGGCAATACCGAAATATCAGGCTTTTGGCTTTGGGAGATGGTTTGGGTTAAAGTGGTTTCCTTCTGCTCCAAACCTGGTAGACAGTATGCGGCTTGCTAGATGGCCGCTGTATGGCGTCCGCAGGTCAAAAATGGTGGAAGCAGAAGGTGTAGAAAAAAAACAAAAAAAAACGCTGTGTCTCTGGTGGTGCTGGAGTGGTACTCGGGCGACTGGTGGCAGGCTATATCCTTGATCATGACGCTGAGAGACACGGGGAACTGAGGAACGCTTGTCTTTGGATGTGGGGAGGAAGATGGAGGCGGAGACAGAGTTTGTGGGACAGTGGTTGAAAGCCCGGGAAGGTGTGGCCTTTTTTTTTTCGACAATTGTTCCCTCCATTTCAAAAACTCATGCATTCGATGCATGTGACTAGACAGGTTGGTGGTGGTTAAAGAACCTAAGATTCTTGCTCTACTCGATGCGTTTACGGCCAAAGCAGGGCATATTACATCGCTGGTGAATCAGAGGCTTGATCGAAAAAGGCCAGGTTGAGAGGTCCTGGACCTTTTCGACGGCGATAAGTGAGGAGCGGTGTTTCCGCTGCTCATGGCTGGGTGGGTGGGTTGGAATAATTCAGCGGACGTGTGCGAACTCACCCTCGCTCCCCTTCTTGTTGATGGCGGAGACCGTAGAACTACCCCATCGGTCTTCTCTCGTCCTCAGTGATGAAGCGCTGAAAAGACCCACGTTGAGATTCGCAATGTCGTCATCATCATCAACACAGGTGACTTCCTGTCCTGACATTAACGGCTGCATCTTTGGAGTTGGGGTACTAGCGGACAGGCAATAAGGCCGTTGACGACGCCTGGGATTGTTTAGACGATTGCCGGCTTCCTTTCTCCTCTCTGATGGCATCAGCGATTGGGCGGGTCAGATCAAACAATATCCATCCTCTTTGGCCTCTTGATCTTTTGAAATGCTTTGACCACAACTGCATTTTGTCTATCAAAGAGGTATTCAGAAAAATGGATTATCCACAGTGGTGGGTACATGAGTTGACATAGTTGGGCTTGCTTCGCTTCATGTTGGACTGATGCTGACGATGATGATGACGCCATTTGGGGCCGTGACTGGGAGGAACAAGGAGGTAAGACTGCTGGATGCAGGGTTGCTAACCACTGAAGAACAGAATTGGCGATGCTGTTCGTTACTGAGATTCACAGGGCACTGAACAGCGATGACGTCCCTGCAACCGACTATCGGTGGCTTGCGTGTTGTCCAAGCATGGAAGGAAGCACTTCTCTCGTTACCTCATACCTCCTGTCCTGACCCCCTTTTGCTCGCTTACCCACCTGCATTTCACTCCATGTTCAGAAATATAAAAATGTAAAAGGTATGGAAAAGTTTTTGACAGTCATCTAATTGAAAGCCGGCAAATCACAGATATTCTTAAACCAAACTTCCAAATCCATATTAAACTCACATCATATTTACAATCAAAAATTTTTAAATTCTAGATTTTATAAATAACCTTCACCCCCCAAAAACATATAACATCTTACATACCTTATAAATACACCTTCCATTATTACAATCTATTATATAAAACAACAAACTATCTAACAAAATCCTTCAACTCTCCCCCATCTACTCCATCCTATCCCACTGCCTCAACCCCCTAACACAATCAACCCCACATTTAAAATCCCCCATCCCACTTCTTCTAACTCAATCCCACCATATACCCCCCCCCAAATCACCCTATCCTTAACTCTCCCCCCATCACCCCATCTATCCCCATCCTACAACCCCCTAAACATCAACACACAACACATACACACTTCAACCACATTTTAACTCCCCACATCGAACAAACTACCCTACACCAACTCCCCACATCTACCCCATCTCACAGATAATACTTCCCCTCTCCCCTCCATCTCAACCTCTAGAAACCCAAAACACATTCAACTATCAAACTTCATAGACATTATTCTTAGATCTCTCACCTCTCTCTATCATTATACATACATACTCCTTCCCCATAACACTCAATCTCACATATATATCCACCAAATGATTCTCACATATAGTTAAACCCACCTCTTAACCCCCAACCATACCCCCCCCTAGAGATACTCCCCCACTCAAACAATAGTATATAGAGAGATATCACCTTAAACATTGATAGAAGAAATACGCACACTGTTCTGTGTGTGTGAGAACACACCCCATCCCCCCCCACACTTCCACCCCCCCCACCACCCAACCAACCCTCTTCCCCACACCCCCACCCTTCACACCTATAGATAGAGATCTCCCCCCCCCAACCAAACCCCCCAATAGATATACTCAATATCCCCACCCCCAACCCCCTACCTCACTATTTCTCGATGAACATCCCCACTAACCAACTCTCTCTCTGTGTAAAATGACCACTCCAACACTCTCTCCAGAGCGCATAGAGATAGATAGATAAGAGAGATGATTAACCCACCTTTTCTTTTCCTTAACTTACGAGCCAAATCTTTTGTGTGTTCTACGCACACTCAGCTCATTACTTTACGCTGTTCGCGCAGATTAAGTGTGTGTGTGTGTGCGCTTGTGTATAGAAATATATTGTCCACTTACCCCACCAAAATTTAACATATAATTAAAAACATTAAAAATTACAAATTACTTATTCATCATGCCATCCACATTATTATTATCTATTTATTTTGATAAGTGTGCGCTGTCTACTTGTTCCTACTCATTCATTTAATCATTTCGTCATCATCAAAAACATGGCATTTTTTGAGCATTTTCCCCATTGTTGTTGTCAGATTAGTCTTTTAGTGAATAGAAATTTTTATAAAATAATTTAATTTTCACATAATACACTTTTTTATTTTTATCCTAATTTTTATCCTCCAATAAATAAAATCCATAACGATTCAAGCATTGTAGTTTTCCTAAGACAATTTCATGTATAATAATATTATTCATCACACAACAACATATCTATCTAACATAATAACCACAGTTTTTATACCCACTTCTAACACCAAATTTTCTTACTTACCCCTACCCCAAATTCCCATTCCACCTCTAATTTTGCCCAATTAAAATTACATCTTTTCATTATTTCCATTACTCAACATATACTTCAAATCTTTCAATTTCATCCATTTACACTCATATCCCTTTATCCAATATACCTCTTCCTCAAATCAATTTTCAATCATATAAAACATTACCTTAATTCCTTCCACCACCATCTTTATTACTTCCACCACTCCACACTCTAAAACATATTAAATACCAAATTCAAAACCCCAACCTTCTTAATTTCAAATCCTCCTTCCAAACACCACCCCCTTCCTACCTCTAACCCTACTTTTCTTTATTCCTTTCACTCTTTATAATTATTATAATCTAACACTCCCCTAATTTTAAATTATATTCCCTTAAAGCTCAACCAAAATCTCACCAAATAAACTAAATCCAAAACCAATCAAAAAATCTTCCATCTTCCATTTACTCATTATACTCCCTACTTCCCCCCTTTTTCATAATTACTATCTTACAATTCACATTTCTCACTTCAATCTAACATTCAATTCCAACCTCACTTCATCTCCCTTTATCTTCCCTTTGTGTTAAATAAAGACCTATGTAACTCTTCAAATCATGTCCATGCTAGCTGCCCAATCAACCTGTGTAAAATGCTCAGACATTCTATAGTTCTATGCGCTTATAATACTCTCCTGTGTGTCACTCTCACTCACACATATAAAAACTTACCTATGAAATACTGTCATGATAAGTGTCCAGAATGTTAAACATCTATAATCTGATAGACCATCAATTTACACTTTTCGCTACTCTCCCAAATGTGTGGTCACTCTCTCCCTCCACATCCTCACACCTCTCTCACACCCACTACACTCTCCATATATATAGAGATTCCACCTTCCTCACCAAACCTGTGTGTGTGTGTAAACCACCTCTAGACCTCCATGCTCTCCAACACATCAACCCCAACAACCAACTACAATCATACTAACCACTTCGCCCCCACATGAGAAATCCTATCCCAACCCAAATCCTCACCAGATATAAACTCCTCTCTCACATACAGTGTGTGTGTGTCCTAGACTAATATTCAAACCACATTCAGATACTACTCTTCACCCACCACTCCCACACCCACCCCCCCATATATATATAACTAACCTCTGTGTGTGGTGTGTGTCACACGCGCATATATATACAACTACCATAGTCCACAAATCAATTGGATCATCAAAATTCACCCCATACATATCCCCCCAACTCTGCAACATCTTACAATCAACCCAACCACCCCCACCCCCCACACCATCCCAAAAATATTCATACCCATCACCACCCTACCCCCTCGTGTCAAGTCCTATCCACCATCCCTCCCCCTCTCAATCCTCACCTCTATAAAACAAATGTAAATTTACTCCCCCCTACAACTCCACCAATAATCTCATCATCAAAACCAACACTATATATAGATGATATGAAATAACATCACACTCCCCCACCACCTCATCTAATCCCTACACACACTCACACTAAACCACACACACCCTCCCTCCATCTGTCCAAATCTGCATCGCATCTGTGTGTCCGCACAAACCAACTGCTCTGCCCTCACACACCTAAAAAAAGAGATATATCACCTCAATATGTACTCCAACATAGCTGTCAACAGAGAGAACCACTAACTCTGTTATTCCACTCTCCCATCTCTCATACTCATGTCTACACTCTTCACTCTACTTCACTGTGTATTCTCTCTCTCCACGTGTGTGTATGATCTGTCCATTGTGTGTGTGTCATAAACTCCATCCACCCCCCACTCTGTGAGGTCAACCAATAGATACAGATAGACCGTGTGTCCCCATAGTAAAACCATATGTCACAACCCCACATGTGTCCTGTAGACCCATACCCCCACCCTCCCCCTCCTATTCATAATGTCCACTTATCCAGACAACTCATCATCCAAATCCCAAAATACATATTCCCCCCCCCTCCATTCAAAAACCAAAAAATCTCTCACATCATATACTCTCAAATTCACTATATCAATTCTTATATGATATCTCACACACTCACTGTGTATCACTACACACCCCCTCCCCTCCATGCGCTACCCAACCTATTCTCCAACTCTATATACTATCACTATCGCTCACACTGCGCTCTCCGCTCATCTACGCTCTCAAACCATCAACTCCCCCCCTGTGTTTAATCAGCACTCACACCCATGTATGTATGTCCCCATAGAGAGAGATAAACTCTCTATCACATTGCCGCCTGCTCGCTACAGTGTAGATTGTGTGTGTGTAAAACAAATCTACTAACTTCACAACACAGAGAAGATGATAGATGTGTCATCCTCACATAGAGAGATATAGATGAGAGGATACAAGATAACCCTACAATCCCCTCTTCCTTCCCACCCCACACCCACCTCCTTTTAAATGATCAGTGATGTACTGTGTGATTCATAAGTGTTACCCCGAAATCATCTTTTGTCCTATCAAGACATAGATACCGCCTCCACGCACTGTGTCTCAGATAGATAACCACCTCCCTTAAACTTATTTCTATACTCGCCCCCGCCTCTCACTCGCTCTCGCACGCACACATCATCTCTCGCACCACATTAGCTACAATATCTTATAGATGTTAGAAGTGTTACTGGATGAAAAAATCCAATGCACTCAAAGTATATTGTCACTCTGTACAAATCCAAAGAGTATATGTCTGCCATACACTATGTCTGAAATCCATCAGTCACTTTAGTCGGTTTATGGAACAGTGAATAGAAATGCAAAATTCTAAATATAGATAATGTACCCACCACCCTCTGTCCCTAAATTATATTCATAAGTGATATATAGTGTGAGTGAGAGAAACCGCGACTCGACTTACATAATAGCTTATGCGCATACAGATAGAATGCAGTAGGCTTTTAGCGAGTTGTGTATGGAGAGAGATCTGAATGATAAGGGGTGTCCTGATCGTTTGGAGAGAGAGAAATTTAAGGAGATAAATGTGATCACGCACCTAGCTCACGCGCAAGGCCCCCCCAACTCAGCGAGTCCCCCCGATTCTAATTATCACTCTTTAAATTTCAGGGGGTGCTCTACATGTATCAGCGTTTAACAGAACAGATTCTAGTCATAATATCTGTAGTATCATTCTGATGACGGTGTAAAAAGGAATGCGATCTTTGGATGCTATAGTGGGGGATCTTGGCCCTCAGATCAGTTCTTTCTAGCTGGCGCTGACCAGCACCCTGTCAGTGCCTTTTACCCACTTCAGTTATTTGTCAGATTTGACCCGTAAAACTGCCAGATAGTGAAGTGTGAAGCGTTGTTTCAATACCAAACCACGGCCCCTATGCATATTTCTGTATGGCACAATGTTCTACAACACTATACAGTCTCTCTGCAACCAGGAAATAGCTGTTTTTTAACACGATTCGTTGCAAGTTAATTCTGAACGAATCGAATTTTTGGGGAAAATTCTGCAAATCAGCTAAATCGAATTTTTGAGAAATTCTCTCATCTCTAATTATAAAAACTGCAACTATGACCAGAAAACGTAAAAAGATTATTATTCACTTATTAGTATTTTTTTAAGCTTGTGTGTGTCCAGGGCACTGTCCATTCAAGAAGGTTACATACATAACATAGATCCAAACAAAGTACAGTAGAAACAATAAATGACGAACAACTGGTACAGAGGGAGACAAGACCTTGCCCACGAAGGCTTACAATCTACAAAGGAGCAGGAAAGACACAGAGGGTGAGGGGCAGACATGTTTGGGTGGTGAAGTAGTAGCAGCGGGTTTATTGTAGGTTATAGGCATCCTGAAGAAAGGAGCTTTCAGGTTAGTTTTGTAAAAAGTAAGTTACATAGTTACATAGTTTGTAAGTCCGAAAAAATACAAACGTCCATCCGATTCAGCCTATTGTGCTATAGTGTTGATCCAAAGGAAGGCAAAAACCCCCATGAGGTAGAAGCCAATTGTCCTAATTATAGGGAAAAAATTCCTTCCAGATTCCAATCTGGCAATCAGAATAAATCCCTGGATCAACGACCCTTCTTCAGAATCCTAGTCACTATAACCTTATACTCTCGAAATGCATCCAGACCCTATTTGAGCTCTATTACTAAAGTCATCATGACAAGTTCCTCTGGCAGCGAGTTCCATAGTTCCACTGCTCTTACAGTAAAGAATCCTTTTCTATGTTTATGTAGAAACTTTCTTTCCTCAAGATTAGAGATGGGCAAATCGATTCTAACGAAGTAGAATTCGTTTGGAATTTCAGAAAAAAATTGGTTCTGAAAAAAGCCAAGTTCATGGCAATTCATGGTAATGAACCTAAAATGGCTGCGAGCACATGGCGGGACATTGGTCAAAGAACTATTAGAGGAAGAAAGGAACGCCCTCAATGACATGTGCAGACATGCTGGAAATCAGCAGCCAGCCAGCTTTTGTGATGTCACAGCCCTATAAATAGGGCAGCCATCTTAAATTCTGCCACTTGTCACTGTGTCTCATATGCAGAAGCATCTCTCTGTAGCAGCACTAGATTGCACTCTGTGCAAAAGACTTCCGATTTTTTAGTTACTGGGCTGAAACACCTTTCAAATACACAGGTGTGTGTGTCATATACATACCTGTTCCTGAACCAGCGTTTTTATTTTGGGAAATTGCTATCTGTGGCAAAGAGTTAAGTTTTTCACTTATTCTGGAGAACTCTGTGTCAAACCAAGTGTGTGTATTTGTGCCCTACAAATGCCTGAAATCCAGTTCAGTATGTAGGGATATTGCAATTTGTGGCCAAGAGTTACTTTTTTCACTTTTTGTGGTCAACTCTGTGTGAAATTAAGTGTGTGTATTTGTCATATACAGACATCTACATTAAACAGAGTTTGTTTTATTGTAAATTTTTGATCAAACAGTATGTCAGACAGAGAGGTGGCAGGCCCTTCACATGGGAGTGGCAGTGGCAAAAATGTTCCTCGAGCAGGCACAAGTCGCGGCACAGTATGGGGACGTCGCAGCTGGGGTGACTCAGTGAGGCCAGAGCTACTGGTGACATCTAGCAGCTGTGTATTGATCATCAATAGTGTTGAGCGATTGCGTTGGCCATCATCATCGACAAGAAAGTCGATAGTAGATTATGATCGATGACCATTAAAGTTTATGGGAGAGCAACAACACCTTCATTCTTACACCCAAACAGGGCTGGAGAAGCTGGAATTAACATCCACAACAGTCAAATGGATACGTGCTACATCTAGGCAACACACTTAGGTTATAAAAGCCACAGAAAAAAAATCACACACCATTCACTATCCCTGTCTTGCACCACAGCATGACCCTTAAACTGCATGACCCACAATTAAAAAGTTTTTCCAGAAGGCAGATGATTTGAACCACATTTTACTTGAACTGGACATTGAATATCCCCCGTCCTGGAACGCAGCATGAGCCCCAAACCTGCATGACCCCCAGATTTAAAAAGTGCCGGAAAAAGGAGTCTTTCAACCACCATTTTAGTTTCACTGTTAATAGACTATCCCTGTCCTGGGCCACAGCATGAGCCCCAAACCTGCATGACCCCAGATTAAAAAGTGTTGGAAAAAGGGGTCCCTTTTAACCACCAATTTTAGTTTCACTGGACATAGACATCCCTGTCCTGGGCCACACATGAGCCCCAAACCTGCATGACCCCAGATTAAAAAGTGCCGAAAAGGAGTCTTTCAACCACCATTTTAGTTTCACTGGACATTGACTATACATGTCCTGGCCACAGCATGAGCCCCAAACCTGCATGACCCCAGATTAAAAAAATGCCAAAAAAGGGGTCTTTTCAAACCCCCATTTTTAGTTTCACTGGACATAGACTATACCTGTCCTGGGCCACAGCATGAGACCCAATCCTGCATAACCCTAAGATTTAAAAAGTGATGGAAAAAGGAGTCTTTCAACCACCATTTTAATTTCATTGGACATAGACTATCCCTGTCCTGGACCACAGCATGAGCACCAAACCTGCATGACCCCAGATTAAAAAGTGCTGGAAAAAGGAGTCTTTCAACCACCATTTTTGTTTCACTGGAGATAGACTATCCCTGTCCTGGGCCACAGCATGAGCCCCAAACCTGCATGACCCCAGGTTAAAAAGTGCCAGAAAAAGGAGTCTTTCAACCACCATTTTAGTTTCACTGGACATTGACTATACCTGTCCTCGGCCACAGCATGAGCCCCAAATCTGCATGACCCCAGATTAAAAAGTGCCGGGAAAAAGGGGGTCTTTTTTAACCCCCCATTTTAGTTTCACTGGACATATACTGTCTCTGTCCTGGGTAGCGCTTGCCCCTCCGTATGAGTGCGGATCAATTGAGCTTCACTTTGAAATACTGGTGGTTAACGCTCCTGTTCCACCCAGGTGCCCTTTTTCTTGGCATTCTTTTTCTCATTTTACTCAACGTGCGGAGGAAATTGTCTCTGTACTTTGTTCTCTGTCCGTTTCTCCATACTCCATGTCCTCTGATAACCTAAAATCTGGGGCAAGTTTTCCTGTACCTCCCTTGTACAATTCAGAGGAATTTTTTTACCAGCTATTTTGTACGCAAGTTTTTTGTAGTTTAATTCTTAGAAAACACATTTTTAAAATAGGATGGAATCCCACCCAAGTCTTTGTTTTCTCTTTTTTTAATTGTATTAAATGGCTTGGGCTCAATACAGGGATTGATAAGCTATGTTAAAGATCTTGCAAAAACAAGTCATCTTGCAATATGTGTCCATTAACAGTGTCCTACCTATTTCCCGTTTCTGACAGCACCATCACCCTTGAGCCACTGTTTACAATTGTGAAGAACAAATGTCGTTAGAAACAACATTTTTTTTATAATAGACCTGTAGTATAGCTGCATGTCACAGCAAAATGTCCCCAAAAATTCAAAACATGACCCATGAGCCACTTTTGACAAAATTTTGAAGAACAAATGTCTGTTTTGAAACAACATTTTTTTATAATAGGACCTGTAGTATAGCTGCATGTCACAGCAAAATGCCCCCAAAAATTCAAAGCATGACCCTTGAGCCACTTTGGACAATTGTTAAGAACAAATGTCTGTTCGAAACAGCATTTTTTTATAATAGGACCTGTAGTATAGCTGCATGTCACACCAAAATGCCCCCAAAAATTCAAAGTATGACCCTTGAGCCACTGTTGACAATTGTGAAGAACAAATGTCTGTTAGAAACAACATTTTTTTTATAATAGGACCTGTAGTATAGCTGCATGTCACAGCAAAATGTCCCCAAAAATTCAAAACATGACCCATGAGCCACTTTTGACAATTGTGAAAAAAAAATGTTTTTTAGAAACAACATTTTTTTTATAATAGGACCTGTAGTATAGCTGCATGTTACAGCAAAATCCCCCCAAAAAATTCAAAGCATGACCCTTGAGCCACTTTGGACAATTGTGAAGAACAAATGTCGTAAGAAACAACATTTTTTTTATAATAGGACCTGTAGTATACTGCATGTCACAGCAAAATGCCCACAAAAATTCAAACATGACCCTTGAGCCACTTTTGACAATTGTGAAGAACAAATGCTGTTAAAAAAACAATTTTTTTTTTATAATAGGACCTGTAGTATAGCTGCATGTCACAGCAAAATCCCCCCCAAAAATTTCAAACTGACCATGGAGCCATTTTTGGACAATTTGGAAGAAAAAAGGGTCTTTAAAGAACAAATTTTTTTTTATAATAGGAACCTGTAGAAATTGCTGCATTTCAAAAATACCCAAAAAAATTAAAAATGACTTCTAGCCACTTTAAATTGGAAGGGGAAAATGTCACTTAGAACCAAATTTTTTAAAAGGACCATGTTATTGCTGTACCACAAGCACATGCCCCCAAAAAATTAAAAAAATTGCCCTTCTAAGCCACTGTTAAAAATTGTGAGGGAGAAATGCCACTAAAAAGCCCCATTTCTGTACCAACGGACCATGTTTATTTTTGTATCTCACAGCAACATGACCCCAAAAAATTAAATAAAAAAGCCCTTTTCCCCACTTTTAAAAATTGTGGGGAAAATGCCATTTAAAAGCCACATTTCTGCCCCCAAAAGGACCATAATTAAGCTGAAACCCCAAAAGAAACATGACCTAAAAACCATTAAAAAGGGGAAAACTTCAAAAATTTAAATAAGTAAATGGAATAGGGGTTTTGTCATGAACCTTGCTGTCTTTTACAGTCTCCTCACAGCAAAACCACAAAATAAAACTTTTGGGGAAAAGAAAAAAAAAATTTGCAGTAAAAAATGATCTTTTTTAAAAAAAAAAATTTAAAGGGACCATTTCTGTTTTTAAAAGGAATGTGAAGTAGACCCGGGAAAATAATCGGTGAAACCCTTTTTAATTGGGGGCCCAACATCATCAGAGATCCATGCCGAATTTTCTTGAAAAAGTCAAACGGGTCCACATCACGGAGGCTGATCCCCGAACAAGACTCTGAAGACATGGGGACTGAGGGAAAGCTTGGGGGGCGGAGGAGGGCGGAGAAAAGAGGGTGACCCGGGTTTGGAGGGCCCCGGGGTCGGGCCCCGGGCCCTTTTTTGGGCCCAAATGTTGCCTCCATTTCAAATCATGCCTTCGCTGCATTGACTAGACCAAAGTTTTGGGGGGTTTAAACACCAAAAAGGGTTTTTTCCTCAAATTTTTTTTTATTGGCAAAAGGCGGCATAAAAACATAAAGGGTTTAATCAGAGGCCCCTTTCTCAAAGAAGGGGCCCCGGGTTGAGAGGTCCCCGGACCTTTTTTACGGGGAAAGCGAGGGGCCGGGTTTGGCTGACCGTGGGCTGGCGGAGTCCCTATCAGCGGACTTTTTCGACCCCCCTCTCCCTTTTTGAGGGGGAACCCTACGACACTCCCCCACCCTTTTCCCTCATCCAGTGAGAAGGGTCGCAAGAAAATTCTCTGAAAAGACCATTGGATCCAATGTCTCATCATCACATCAACACAGGTGATTTGGGTCGTCCGACATTCTGCACCAGTAGCTGCGGGCTACAAAAAAAGAGGACTGCAAGGCGTTGCCGGACCACCCGGGGTTTTTTGCCATTCCGGCTTTCTTCTCCTCCCTGATGGCCTTTAAAAAAAAAACCCCCCCTCTTTGGCCCTTGATCTTTTAAAACATGCCTTCGACCCAACCCATTTTGTCATAAAAGAGGTCTTCAAAAAGGGGAATTTTCCACAGGGGTGGGTACACGATTGACATTTGGGCTGTTTCATGTTGGACGATGCGGGTGATGCTGATGACGACTTTTTGGGGCCGTGACTGGGAGGACGGATGTAAGACTGCGGGATGCAGGTTGCATTAACCACTGAAGACAGTTTGCGACGCTGTTCGTTACTGAATTCAAAGGGCCCTGACCCAGCGGATGAAGGGCCTGACCCTGCAACTGACGACCGCTGGCATGTGGTTGCGCCAGCACGGGAAGGACACTTTCTCTCTTTCCTCTACCTCCATGTCCACCCCCCTCTTTGCTCGCTTCCACCTGAATTTGCTCCATTTTAAAATATAAAAATTTTGAACGGATGGAGAGTTTTTGGGAAAATTCTTATTAAAACGGCAAATCACAGCTATTCTCAAAACCCTCAAATCAAAAAAAAAATTGCTGGATTCAAAAATTTAAATGCAAATAGATCAACAAAAACTGGCCCTGCGCCAAATGAAAAAACCTACCCCGAAAGTTTTCGGAAATAAAAAAGGGATTTTTGGGACCTACCAATTCACCCTTTTGGGACTACAAAAAATTCTGTATTCAAATTTTAACGCAAAGTAGATCTATCAACAAAGTTGGGCCCCGGGCCCAAAGTGAAAAAAAACATATCTAAAATGTATTTTTGGGTAATAAAAGGATTTTTGGCACCTATCAAAATTCACCTGTGGGACTACAAAATTGCTAATTCAAATTTAACTGAAATAATCATCAACAAAGCTGGACGCGCCAAAGTGAAAAAACACATATCTAAAAGTATTCGGGTAATAAAAGGTTTTTTTTGGGACCTTCAAATTTACCTTTTGACACAAAATTGCTGTATTCAAATTTTTTTGCAAAGAGAAACATCAAAAAAGCGGCCCGCGCCAAAAATGAAAAAACCGTATCTGAATGTATTCGGAAAAAACAAGGGATTTTTTTCACCCCTTTCAATTCACCTTGGGACTACAAAAAATTGCTGATTCACATTTAAAAGCAAGGGGCCCTCAATAACAAAGCTGTAGTGCGCCAAAGTCAAAAAACACTATCTGAAATTTATTCGGATAATACAAGGTATTTTTGGCACCTTTCAATTCACCTGTGGTGACTACAAAATTGCAGTATTCACATTAAGTGCAAGGTGCCTCAAAGAACAAAGCTGTAGTGCGCCAAAGTAAAAAAAACACGTATCTGTAATGTATTCGGATAGTAAAAGGTATTTTTTGGCACCAAACAATTCACCTGTGGTAACTACCAAATTTTGCTGGATTCAAATTTAACTGCAAGGTGTGCTCATCAACAAATCTGGACTGGCAAAAGTGCAAAAAACACGTATCTGTAATGTATTGGATAATACAAGGTATTTTTGGCACCTATCAACCTGTGCTGACTACAAAATTGCTGGATTCTAATTTAACTGCAAGGTGGCTAAAATGAACACCTATCTGAAATGTATACTGATAATTAAAGTGGAGTTTTGCACCTAACAAAGAGACCTGCATTACTAGAAAAAGATGTGTTTCCTAATATAAGTTCAGGCTGCCCAATATCCAGGAAATATTTCAATAGAAAACTGTTAATAATAAAGCTATTGCAGTGCAATTTCTACACTAAGTTTGGTGAACTTTATCCAGTATTCTTTATAGAGCTTGTCTGTGTTCGCCCGCGGCCCTTTCCCCCCCCCCCCCCCTCCCTGATGCCCCCCGTGACTTTACAGCGGTAGATGCTCCTTTAAAATTCTCTACCTAACTACATAAAAATCTTCCAATCTCTAATCTAACTAAGTTGTAAGGATCACAGCTAAAGTAGAGCTTTCTCTGTGAAGAAATAGATTAATTTCGCTGAGCTGTTTGGGACACAAGCAAGTGCACGTCCTACTGCTCTGAGACGCTGAGAGACACTGAGGCTGAACAGGAAGGGCTGTTCTATGTAAAACGAGGTCATGTGATTTTTCCAGCCAATTGCAACCATACACATCCCAGTCATGACGTCGCACACACATCTCACCCTGCTCTATTCTGTAAGCTGATTTGCTGGCCGCCAAAATGACAGGAAGCGCCGAAAATGGCGTGATCTTCATAGATGATGCACAGTTTTTAACCTAATCAGAATAGGATTTTAACCTAATCAGAATATTACATCAATAATATCATGTTTATTTCTTTATTTTCGTTGCACCCATACTATTGATCCTTGGATAACGAAAAAAAAGAAATAAACATGATTTTATTGAATTAATATTGTTTTTTCGTTACCCCCATATTATTATTCATTTTATATACACATCGGGACAACTTCTGTAGTCTTATAATTTGATTTCGGCCATGTACATTTTTTATTTCAGATTGCATTAGAAAACCCATAGGAGCGTCGCTCGCTCTCCCATTGGTCCAAATAACCACGCCTCTTTTAACTTAGCCAATCACAAACAGAGCTCGCTCTGCATTTCTTTTCCCATAGAACTCTATGAGAAAGTAGCTCGCCTTTTTACTGTATTTTGAACTGTCCCACCTTTGAATATGATTGGTCAATTTTTCTCCATAGGTTATAATGGCTCCCTGTCGCTCCTATTCTGATTGGTCAATTCTCCTCCATAGGAAATAATGGTTCACTGTCGCTTCCATTCTGATTGGCTGGCTTCTGCAGACCAATGAGAAGCGCTTAAACAATTTAAATTACTGTATTTCCCGGCATGTCTCTCTATGGCAATTCCTTATGTAGCGCCGGTTTCGGCGACAAATGCGTTGTTAGGGATTTAACTGCTTTATTTTTAAAGAAGGTTTCAGCGCTTTATCTGATAATATTTTACACTTTATAAAAATGATTTTTTTATTCATACTCCATGCCGCACGGCGCTGAGCGCCGAGATTACATTGCGCCCATCTCTCCGTAGACTACAATGGGAGAAGTAGCTCGCGCTCTGATTGGCTGGGATAGGCAAGCCACCGCTAGCTCAACCAATCAGCTCTTTTCTGTCTTTTTACTGTATTTTGAACTGTCTCGCCTCTGATTTTGATTGGTTCAAACTTCTCCATAGGATATAATGGGTCTTTGGCACTCCTATTCTGATTGGTCAATTCTCCTCCATAGCTTATAATGGGTCTTTGTTGCTCCTATTCTGATTGGCTGGCTTCTGCCGACCAATCAGAATAGCTGAAACAATTTGAATTACTGTATTTCCCGGCAATTCTCTCTATTGCAATTCCTTATGTTGCGCCGGTCTCGGCGACAAACGTGTTGTTCGGGATTTAATTGATTTATGTTTATAAAAGGTTTGAGCTCTTTTTCAGAGAATATTTTACAACTAATAAAAATGTTTTTTTTATTCATACTCCATGCCGCACGGCGCTGAGAGCCCGAGATTGCATTGCGCCCATCTCTCCATAGACTACAATGGGAGAAGTAGCTCGCGCTCTGATTGGCTGGGATAGCCAAGGCCCCGCTAGCTCAGCCAATCAGCTCTTTTCTGTATTTTACTGTATTTTGAACTGTCCCGCCTTTGATTTTGATTGGTTCAAACTTCTCCATAGGCTATAATGGGTCCCTGTCGCTCCTATTCTGATTGGCCGAGATTGCCAAGCCCCCGCTAGCTCAGCCAATCAGCTCTTTTCTGCATTTTTACTGTATTTTGAACTTGTCCCGCCTTGATTCTGATTGGTCAATAGTTTCTCCATAGGTTTTAATGGTTCACTGTCGCTCCTATTCTGATTGGGCTGGTTTATGCCGACCAATCAGAATAGCTTTCAGAATTTGAATTACTGTATTTCCCGGCAATTTCCAATATCCTAATTCTTGATATTGTGCCGTTCTAGATTTTTGGAAAGTGATTTATTTTTTACAATTTTTTATTTTTGAGGTTGGAGCTCATTTCTGACAATGTTTTCCGCCTTTATAAAGGCGATTTTTTCGGAATCATACTCCTGCTGCACGATCTTCTATCTGCTTCCTCGCATGTTCCGATCTTGCTTCACTTCTCCTCTGCCGGAGCATTTAGACCAAAATAAACTAGGTCTGCTTGTCAGAGCTGCCGAGCGCTGCATTGCGCCGCGCTTTGGCGAGCCGCCATCGTACATGCCTCGGGGTTTTTGAGCGCGCCACGTTCCTCCCCGGAACGCCTACACCACGCCCACACCGCGCCCATTGCCCGCCCCTTCATGCGAGGCGCAGCTGAAAGTGGCGAACGCTGCGCCTAACACTGCATCCCTGCGTCCGACAGGGGGATTCGGGCCGGGAGGCGCAGTATACGCCAGAAAACGGGCGAAAAGCCCGTTCATACATGTCGCCCATAGTGTCCACACTGCTCCAAGGAGGGCTGAGCCATGCACCCTGCATGGCACACGTGTTTAATCCGGTTGTCAAACGGTTTCTCAATAGTCCCCAGAGTCGATTGCTAAGGTCTTATCAATCGACTTGAGGCCTTAACAACTGGCTTAACAACCGACTGGAGTCCGCGGAGTCGATTGCTAACTCTTATCAACTGGCTTGTCTTGAGGCCTTAACAACCGGCTTAACGACTATTAGCGACTTCACAACTCAATAAGTTATTTTCCCCCCAGTAAGTTATAAGTCCCCCGGTAGGTGGAGATATAGTTTATATGTCTCCCAGTAGGTAAGTGTATAGGTTATAGGACCCCAGTAGATATACAGGCAAGTTAGGTCCCAGCGGGTATACGACAGGTTACAGGTCCCCACGGTATCAGATAGTTTACAGGCCCCACGGGTATATAGTAGTTTAAGTCCAACAGCACGTTAAGCAGATAAGAGTCCCCTCACAATTTAGTAAAATCAGCGTCCCCTGCATATAAGGTAATTATAGCGACCCGCCTTTATAGTAAATTATGCGTCCCCTGCACAATAAGGTAAATTATAACGTCCCTGCACAATATAGGTAATTAGCGTCCCTGCACATTATAGTAAATTATAGGTCCCCCTGCACATTATAGGTAATAAACGTCCCCGCACAATCTAGTTAATTATAGTCCGCAAATTTAGGTATTTTATACGTCCCCTAGCACAATTCTAGGTAAATTATACGTCCACCTGCAAATTATAGATTGGTCCCCTGCACATATAGTAATTATGCCCCTGCACATTAATAGTTAATTACGCCCTTGCACATTCAGTAATTATAGCGTCCCCTGCAATTAGTAAATATACGTCCACTACATTCTAGGTAAATTATAGGCCTGCACAATATAGGAATTAAACGTCCCTGCACAATTATAGGTAAATTATAGCGTCCCCTGCACAATTATAGGTAAATTATAACGTCCTGCACAATTATAGTAAATATAACGTCCACGCACATATGGTAAATTATAGTGCCCTGCAAATGTAGGTAATTATGCATTCCCTGCACATATAGTAATTATGCGTCCCGCACAATTAAGGTAATTATAGGTCCCCTGCAAATATAGTAAATTATAGGCCCCTGCACTTTATAGGAAATTATGCGTCCCTGCACAATTATAGTAAATTAACGTCCCTGCACAATTATAGTAAATTATAGCGTCCCCCTGCACAATATGTAAATTAAGCGTCCCTGCACATTATAGGTAAATTATAACGTCCCCTGCACAATTCTAGGTAATTAACTCCCCTGCACATTCTAGTAAATAACGTCCCCTGCACAATTCTAGGTAATTAGCGTCCCTGCACAATTATAGGTAATTATAGCGTCACCTGCACAATTATAGTAATTATAGCGTCCCTTGCACATTATAGGTATTAAGCGTCCCTCACAATTCAGGTAAATTATAGCGTCCGCGCCATATGGTAAATTATAACGTCCTGCACAATTATAGGTAAATTATAACGTCCACCTGCACAATTATAGGTAATTATACGTCCATGCACATTATAGTAAAATTAAGTGCCCCTGCCATTGTAGGAAATATAGCATTCCCTGCACAATTATAGGTAAATTATAGCGTCCCCTGCACAATTATAGGTAAATTATAGCGTCCCCTGCACAATTATAGGTAAATTATAGTGTCCCCTGCACACTGACACTACTAACCTGACCTCGGTCCTTGCCACTGTCACTGCTCCCGGGCTTCTTCTTCGGGCGGCGTGACGTCACCAGGCCGCGCCACAGCGTGATGATGCTCACGCCGCCTATGCTGTGTACTCTGGTGAGCCGCATCCTTCCTGCACCTCACCAGAGTACTCTGCAGAGCGGAGAGCCCCTGCTCTCCGCAGAAGCATCTGACTGTGTGTGCATCCAGCGGACGCACATACAGTTAGTCCCGGCGCCGCTGCCATCACCGATCGCCAAGGTCCTAAGCCGGTACCTTAGTGATCGGTAACGACTTAGGACCCTAATGATCGGCGGCGGATAGCGGCGGAGCCGGGGACTATTTCTCAAGTCTTCCACATTTCTGCAAAACGATCTAAAAATGGCAAGGAAACTTTGCATGCACTTCAGCCATCCCTACACCACCAAGCACACTCTCCTTGAGCTGAACGTAGAACAGCTTCCCCCAACATAGGCTGATATGTGACGTTTCCACCCGTTGGAATTCCAGCCTCCATATGTTGGACCGACTCTATGAACAGAGAAAGGACATTAATGATTTCTTGATGATCCCAGTGGACAGGAGTACTCCCCTGTGTAATTTGGATGTCAGCCAGTGGCAGGTCATGCATGACACCTGCCGTTTGCTCAGGCCCTTTGAGGAGGCCACATTATTTGTCAGTAGCCGGAACTACGGGATGAACAACATCATTCCACTGTTTCATGTCCTGGAACAGATGATGCAAAATCTGTCTCGTTAGAGGACTGGAGACGTGGTGACTACATCTCATGGCCACATGAGTCCAGTGGTGGCTGAACTGGAGGAGGACACTGGAGCACAAGCAATGAGTGTTTTTTCTACCCAGGTGGCAGGAGAGGAAGACATAGTGGGAAATGGCAGTATACAATGGAGATGGAGGCAGGGAGTCCCTCAGAGTCACTTGCGCAGATGGCCCGCTGCATGCTGATTTCCGTGTGTAGTAACATCTGATTAGTCACCATCCAGCAGAGGAATGACTTCTGGCTCTTCACCCTATTGGACCTTCGCTACCGGTCCAAAATAGAGAACCTTTTTTCACTTGCCAAGAGGGAGGACAAACTCAAGTGTTATAGCGACATCTTATGTAGTTAGTTGGCCGCTGCTTATCTGTGCCATCGTCCATCCTCTACAGTAGTAGGTTCCTCAGCGCTCATGTACCACTACCACGGCTGCTGGGGGGGGTGTAAATGTAGGAGTAGTACCAGCTCCATCAGCAGCAACCTGAGTCTGTAGTAATTGATTAACAGCTTTTTTCACCTGCCTAGTGAGGAAGGTACTCACCAGCAGTACTCACCTTGAACAGACCTTGAACCAGCAGGTGGTGGCCTACTTGGACAGCACCCTGCCACCCCACATTGAAGATCGGCTGGACTACTGGGCAGCCAAACTGGATGTGTGGCTGCAACTTGTTGAATTTGCACTGGAGAAGCGGTCCTGCCCGGCAAGTAGTGTGCCATGAGAGAGGGTGTTCAGTGCGGAGGGGGACATAGTTAACCCAAGGAGAACTCGCTTGTCCACCCGAAATGTGGAGTGTCTCACTTTTGTTAAGATGAATCAGGCGTGGCTAAGCCAGGATTTCCACACACCAATGCCTGATGCATCAGAGTAGATTAGCCATACCGCCTCACCCAAACTTTGACAAAGGAGTCTGGATTCTTCTGGTTACCTGCCTCAGCTACTATTCTGATGCTGCCACCCACCCGCAGCCACACATCTGCTGCCAGCTGCTCCATCTACCACCCACCATCTTTACCAGGGACTGGTATTGCCACCCACCTCACCACTCTTCACTGGGCTATTATGTAGCCTTCTGATGCTACTGCCACCTCCTCTGCTGACAGTCTCCTCATGCTGCTGCTGTTGCCGCCACCTCCACAATCTGTCATTGTGCCACTCTGTGGCCTACTCATGTTGCCACCATCGCCACAATCTGTCATTGTGCCACTCTCTGGTGTACTCATGCTGCTGCCAACTAACCACTCTCTCACTCGACCACCATGTGGTTTCCTAATGCTGTTTCCACCCTCCACCACTCTATGACATTGCCACGAGAAGCCGTAAGGCCAGTATGACATGGTCCTTTGTTTGCATCAGGATTGTCTGATTAGTTAGCCAAGAGTAGGAGTGGATACAAAACAGAGAAGACATGCAAATATTCCATTTACTTGTCATCTCTGGTTTGGATCAACTCCTGTTTCTTTTTTGCTTTAGAAATACTGAGGGATTATTGACCGATTGAAAGCGGACGGATCAAAGGAAGGGCAAAATGACCAGTGACGTCAACACGTCACGTCATTACTGCCGACACCCTATCCATTCTTTCGAGGGGGGGTTCTACATGCATCAGCTTTATACAGAACAGATTCTGTCATAATCTGTGGAATCATCTGATGACGGTGTTAAAGGAGTGCGCACTTTAACGCTATAGTGAGATCTTGGCCCTCAGCTCGGTTCTTTCTAGCTGCCGCTGACAGTACCCTGTCAGGCTGCTTTTCCACTTAAGTTATTTTGTCCGTTTTGAGCCCGTAAAAGCCCAGATAAGGGAAGTGTGTAGCGATTCTAATAGCGGCGCCTGTAATCTGCGTGTCATACTAAAGCACAACATTGTTTCAAAACCAAACCCCGCTCCCTATGCATAGTTCAGTATGGCACAATGTTCTACAACACCATACAGGCTGTTTGCAGCCAGGAAATAGCTGTTTTGCAATGCAATTAACAGCAAATAAATTCAGGTTGAAACAAAGTTTTGGGGAAAATTCGGCGAATCTGGCGAATTGAATTTTTGAGAAAATCGCTCATCTCTATTCAAGATGTAGAGGATGCCTCATGTTCTAGATACAATCCTGGGTATAAATAGATCTTGGCAGAGATCTCTATATTGACCTTAAATATATTTATACATATATTAATTATGTCCCCCCCCCCCCCGGAGCCGTCTTTTCTCTAAACTAAATAACACTAATCTTGCTAATCTTTATGGGTATTGCAGTTTACCCAGTCCTTTTATTATTTTTGTTGTCCGCCTTTGAACCTGTTCAAGCTCTACAATGTCTTTCCTGTTAACTGGTGCCCAAAACTGTACACAATATTCCATGTGTGGTCTGACCGGTGACCAGTGAATGATGTTCTCATGTGCATCTATTCCCCTTTTAATACACCCCATAATTCTGTTTGCATTGGCAGCTGCTGCATGACACTGGCTGCTACAATTAAATTTACCGTCCACCAGGATTCCCAAGTCCTTCTCCATGTCACTTTTACCCACGTGTTTCTGTTTAATAAGTAATCATGGAATGGATTTTTCCTTCCTATGTGCATAACCTTGCATTTATCTGTGGTAGACCTCATCAGCTTGTATGAAGAAGTTAGTTCTAGACTGAATCTGGGTGAGGCACTGGATGTCATATATCTAGATTTTTCTAAAGCATTTGATCCTGTGCCACATAAAAGGTTGGTAAGTAAAATGTGAATACTTGGACTGGGTTAAAATGCTTACAAGTGGGTAAGTAACTGGCTCAGTGATACAAAAGAAACCATGGTGATTAACGGTGCATACTCAGACTGGATCCCTGCTACTAGTGGGGTACCAAAGGGGTCAGTATTGGGCCCTATCCTCTTTAATATATTCATAAATGACCATACAGAAGGATTACATAGTAAAATATCAATCTTTGCAGATAATAATAAACTCTGTAAAGTAATCAACACAATAGAGGACAATGTTTTATTACAAAGGGATCTGGATAAGTTGGAGGTCTGGGCAGAGAAATGGCAGATGAGATTAGTTTGGCAGGACTGATCCTTCATAAACCCATGCTGGAATGGAGTTATATATTTATTATCAGGACACGGGGTTGTATACCATTAGGACCTGGTGATTTGTCTATTTTAATCTTCTTAAAGCGGAACTTCACTTCTTCCTAGGTTAGACAACAAACATTTAAGGTGGTGTTTACCTCATCCCTATGTTCATCAACAAGAAGGTCATCCTCCCTGGTAAATACAGTGGAGAAAAAAATCGTTTTATAGGTTTGCTTTCTCCTCATCGACCTCTACAGTCTCTCCCTCACAACTTTTCAAGGGGCCAACATTTTCAGTTTAAATCTTTTTACTATTTATATATTTAAAAAATATTTTGGGGTTAGCTTTACGCTCTTTTGCAATCAACATTTCTGTCTCCAGCTTTGATGCCTTTATCATTATTTTACATATTTTATTTTCTTTCTAGCTTTTTAGTGCCTCTTCACTGCCCTCCTGTTTAAGCAGCTTAAATGCTTTCTTTTTGTTATTTATTATCTCCTTTACATTTCTTTTGATCCACATTGTTTTTTTCTGTTTCTATTCATTTTATTTCCATAAGGTGTATACCTCTCACAGCGGGCACTTAAGATGTTTTTAAAGATCTCCCATTTATTAGCTCTAATTAGATTAAAATTAGCCTTCCTGAAATTCAGTATTTTTGTGGCTCCTAAAAATACTCTATTGAAGAATAAATGGAAATTTATTATGTTGTCGTCATTATTTCCTAGGTGTCCCCAACCTGAATCTTTGTTACTCTATCAGGTCTATTAGTCAATATTATGTCTAGAAGGGCCATCCTTCTAGTTGATTCCTACACCGGTTGGGAAAGGTAATTATCTTTAGTTATAGACAAAAACCTTTTTCCTTTATGAAAGCAACATGTTTCAGTTGCCCAATTTATGTCTAGGTAGTTGAAGTCACCCATAATAACAACCACATTATGATTAGCTGCCTCATCTATTTGTTTGAGGAGTGCATCTGCCATGGGTTCTGTTATATTTGGGGGCCTAGAGCCGACCCAAATAGAATTTTATTATTGCTATTATCCCCATGTATATCTACCCATTATGACTCCACATGTTCCTTTCCTGTATCTATATCTTCCCGCAGTGCTGCCTTCAGACAGGATTTTATATAAAGACATACACCTGCCCCCTTCCAGTTTTTACAATCTCTTCTAAATAAACTGTAACTCTGGCAGTTAACTGTGGAGGAGAGTTTAAGGTGTTGGGGCAATGAGTATGTGTGAAGAGCTGACACGGGGAGAGCAGAGAAGAGATCCTGTGAAGAGTGGAAGTTGCATGAGGGGAGGTGTCTGGAGATTAAGACAGTAATGTATGGAGGGGAGATGTTATGGAGATCATTGTAAGTCATAGTTAGTAACTTTAACTGAATTTGCTGGGCTATGGGTAGCCAGTGAAGGGATTGGGAGATGGGAGACGGAGAAGAGTAGTGAGGAAAGAGGTGGATCAGACAGGCAGCGGAGTTGAGGATGATTTGAAGAGAAGCAGGGGTGCTAGACAGGAGGATGTTGTCGTAGGCTATGCAGAAGATGATAAATATTTTTAAGGTGAAGTCGGCAGGCAGAGGTAAGGCTTTGGATGTGTGGCTTGAAGGACAGAGAGGAGTCAAAGGTTATCCCAAGGAAGCAGGAGCGGTAAAAGTGTAGAGCCATTGACTCAAGTGAATGAGTGACCAAGTGGGAGGGAAAAGTGGTATGGTCAAAAGTCAATGAATTCAGTTTTCTCCACATTTATTATTAAATAGTAAATTGCACGGCTCACCACTAGTTGCTGAGATGATATAGTTCCTGGTTATTCCGAGTTGGATTCAACCCCAGGACAAAGGTGAAAGCAGATTTTTAGAATCCAAACAAGATGTGATACAGCACTCCAAACAGTCGGAGGTAAGTATAGGTTAAAAAATAAACTTTAATTAAATGTCAATTAAAAAAAAGATGCTATCTGATATACTTGTGGACAAATGCTCAAACACCATGATATAGATGACAGACATTCTTTCATCCGAGAGCAGAGAGTTAACATCTGGGCCGAAGATGTAAAGTTGGGTGTCATCAGCCAGGTGAATTCTATGTGATGGTATGAGTTGACCCAGGCAAAGAGTGTAGATAGAGAAGAGTAGAGGACCAAGGACTGACCCCTTAGGGACACCAACAGAGAGAGGGCAAGAGCAGGAGGTGGTGCAAGAGTGAAAGATGCTGAGAGTCCGATCAGTGAGATACGAGGATGTCAAGGAAAGGGCCAACTCTGTAGTGATGAAGAATGAGAGGATTTGTAGCAGGAAGGAGAGGATGACAATGCCAAAGGCAGAGGACAGGTCTAAGAGGATAAGCACAGAGTAGTGGCATGAGGCTTTAGCAGTTACTAGGTCATAGGTTACTTTGGTTAGGGTGGTTTCGGTAGAGTGGCTGGATCGGAAACCAGATTGCAGCGGGTCCAGAAAAGAATTGGATGAGAGATGCGAGTACAATTCAAGACAGACATGCTGTGCGAGGAGTTTTGAGGCAAATGGAAACAGTGAAATAGGGCGATAGTTGGACAGAGAGGAGTAGTCAAGAGATGGTTTCTTAAGGATGCAAGGTGGTAGTGTGTTTAAAGTAGGAAGGAAAGATGTCAGAGGTTAATGATAGGTTGAAAAGATGGGTGAGGGCTGGGATAATAACAGCACTAAAGTCTGGAATGAGGTGGGATGGTAATGGGCCAAGGTAGTGAGGTTAGATTTGGAGGATAGAAAGGAAAGGTTATCATGAGCAACAAGGGAGAAGCAGGTTAATGGAGAAGAGCACGGTGCAAATATATAGGTGGGTGGTGAGAACTGTGGGGTGATGTTTTTTCTGATGAGGTTGATCTTGTTTAAGAAGTGAGTGCCAACATCTTCTGAGAGGAGAGATGGGGGACAGAGTGCCGGGGGGGCAGAGTAGAGAGTTGAAGGTGTTTATTAGTTTTCTAGTATTGTGAAACAGAGATGATATGACTGTGGTAAAGTAGTCCTGTTTTGCAGAAGTGAGTGGAGACTTGAATTTGAGGAGTGATTGTTTGTATGTGGCAAGGTCATCGGTGGAGTGGTTTTTTTTCCAGTGCATTCATCTGTGTCATCAAATGAGGATAATGCAGAGAGAGCTGCAAGAGAGCCAGAGAGAGCGCGAGTGTTAAGACCTTGAAGGTTCCTGCGGGGGTGTACTAGATTCAAGACAGGAGGGTCGGGTGTGTGGAGAGGATGGAGAAGATTGGCAAATCATGGTCAGATATGGGGAGAGACGAGTTTAAAATGTTAGATAAAGGGCAGAGGTGTGTGAAGATGATGTCCAGTTTATGTCTCTCTTTGTTAGTGTCTTCAGAGGTCCAATATGAGAGGCCGAAGGAAGAGAAGAGTGATAAAGCTTGCTGACAGCTGAATGGGATGTGTCGATAGGGATGTTGAAATCTCCCAAGATGATAGTGGTGATATCAGTGATAAGAAAGTACAGAAGCCAGGAAGCGAAGTGGTCAAAGAAGGTGGTACAGTCTGTAGACAACAGCAACTTGGAGGTTGAAGGGGCAGTAGATGCAGATGCAGTGCACCTTAAAGTAGGGGAGTGTGAGGGAAAGTAGAAGTGAAATGGGGACAAAGGAAAAGTTATATGACAGGAGACAGCCAACACCTCCACCATGCTTTATCCTGAGGTGGAGAGCATGAGTAAATTTGAGGTCAACAAAAGAGAGTGCAGCAGGGGAGGCTGTGTCAAAAGATGTTAGCCAAGTTCCAGTCAGACCTACGTGAGATAAAGAGTATAAATAATAGATTTTTGGGGCACATAGATAGGGGGAGCTGGAATCAAGGGAATGTGGTTTATTTTTAAAGGGGTTTAAAAGGGAATTTGTGTGGGGGTTTGGAAAAAAGGGGTACAATAGTGGGAATGTGCTGAGGAGGTCGGGAAATTGGGTAATTGTCTCCGTAGCCAGGGGGAAACAAAGAAAGGGGTTTTGCAGGTAGGAGTTAGTAGATAGAGAGTATGTTTGGGTCTGTTTAGTGAGAAGGGCAGTGATAGTGGGAAAGAGGTTGGTGGTGGCAGACAGATGAGAGAGTAGAATACATGGAGAGATAAAATGCTTATTGCCCAGCAGAGGGATTTGGGAATAAACAATTAGTTTCAGGAGAACAAAAGTAGAGATTATAGAGGCCAGGAAAAAGCATGTGGTTTAGGGGTGGGGTTGGGGAAGCTGTAATAATAAAAAAAAAGTATTCCATATTACATTTCATGTGGTCCTTGTTCAATCCTAGTTTAATACTAATTGTAATTCTTTCAATTCATCTTCATACTTAGAAAAATGTTGGGTGTCATTGTCCACAGTGTAATGCAGGCATCCTCAAACTGCGGCCCTCCAGCTGTTGTGAAACTACAACTCCCATCATTCCCCTGTTATGTTATAAAACTGCTTTATGAGAGTTGTAGTTTCCCAACGCTGGGGGCCCCATTTGATGATGCTGGGGTAAGGATCGATACCCTTTAGTGAAGGCACCAAATGGAACCTCAAACACAGATGTAAATCAGGCCTTAGTTGGCTTTATAACAACTAAGGGCCTCATGTGTAAACGTTCTAGGTGTAAGATTTCTTTGTTGCTCATCACAACCAATCGAGTCAGCTTTTTTTTTTTCAGGCACTACAAGAAATAAAGGGGAGTTCGTTTGCTTTATGGCTGAAAAAAAACATTTAAAACTAGACAGTTTTATACGGGCCCTTTCCTTTTTTGATTAAGAGGTACAGAAATTAAAATGTAAGCCCCATTTGATACATGAACCAATATAATTAATTGCAGGTTTAAAAGGTTTGTTGGTAAATTAATGAATAAGGATTCATGCTTGTCCTTCCATCATCACTTGCCTCCACAATTCAAGCAATGTATTCTTATCATTTTTTTATCTCCTTTGAGATCAACTGTGAGATCTTGTATCAGGGATCAACATTTTAAATTATGAAAACTGAACCATAGAACCAGTTTTAGCTATAACTATATTCTTCCTTACATGTGACCAGCATTGGATGAATTATAGTAATAAATGAGTTCAATGTTTTAAATTAATTCCAGGGATAGCTTCTGCCTGGTAATGTCACTACGATGCAATAAGCTGTACCATGTTTAAATCCACTCTAACATGGTATAAAAAATTTCAATTCGACATAGACTTTCTAAATAGAAATATGTCCCTTTAAAGATAAAACTAGCAGACATCTCCATCTAGCACATAATTATTTGACATTTAAAATCAATTGCATACCAGAATTTGAGTCTGGAATTACACATTTATGTCTGCACATTAGAGATAAAACACTACAAAACTAGTGCAAAAGCAAAAAAAAAAGGAAGTCAATATTCAAAGTTGGTAAAAAATTGTTTACTTACATTATTATGTTAAATACTGTATACCCTAAAGCTGCCATACACATTAGCAGTTTTGGGGCGAACCTCGTTCACAACAACTTTTCCTTCTTTTTCCTCCCATAAACTTTATGTGTTTGAATGGGAAGGCATTTTTTTGGGGGGAAGTTGGTTGGCCACCATCCCAAAATTAGATGTCGATCTGCCAAAAATGGGGTTTTGGTTGAATTTTTTTATTCATATTTATTTTTTTATTTTGCACGGGTTCATGACCCCTGTTGTGGTTATCCATCAGGATTTCTGAAAAGGGTATCTCGCCACAGATCCGTAGTCACTTTTGGCCTATGTTTACTCTGTCACCCCAATGGCATAGTTGACTGGATAAAAAAGTGACTACATTTGCAATGTTATTCCCTACGGATTGTCCAGGGGCCTTGGGGGTTCCCCTTTTTCAAATTCCCCAAGGGAAACCCCGCTACAAGAATTCAAAACACAGGGGTGTCCCCTGCCAAAGCGTTTTTTTTTTTTATTTAATTTATGTATAATTAACTGGTGTGTGCTCGGCTTATGAAAGCAATTCCATTCTTTACGCAAATATATGATTCTTATATAGGCTACATTCTATGCCGGCTGGCAACAACATTTCTATCATTGGTTCTTTCATTGTAGTAATCTACTAATGATTGCACTTTTTTCCATAGGCCCCAAAGGAGTTCTGAAACGCAGCAAGCCAGCTAAACTCGGAACTCCCATCCATGTCTATGGGAGACAATTGCTGCAAGGCAAATAAAATTATAGATTTTATTAAAAGAGCCATAGAGAGTTTTAAAGAGTGAGCTAATGTGTGTGTGTATGTGAATGTGTGTGTAGGGGTGTGTGTATGCAAGAGTGGTTTAGAGTGGCGGAGTAGATGGGGGAGTGGTTGAAATGAGGGAGAGGGTTTAGAGTGGAGAAGCAGAGATGGGGAGAAGGGATCAGCACATGCTTTTTTTATCTTAGATAAGTTGTGTGCCACCTTTGGGGGATGGGACATTAACCACCCTTTCTGAATGCTGGATAGCCTATCCATTGTCCAAAAAAGACAGGTTATGTCCAATTCCCCACAAGTAGAACTCAGCTTTCCTATGGTAGAAAAAAATAGGTGCTACTTGTGGATCGGGCATCACTTTTACCTTGGCTGGTTATGAAAAATGGGGGGACTCCACGTCATTTTTAAAATTGATTCATTAATTAAACATCTAAAAATAGGCTTCCACTTTAATCAATAAAAAAATTTTAAAAAATTATGTGGGGTTCCCCTCATTTTTCATAACTAGCCAAAGTAAAACCGGCAGTCGCAGGCTGCTTCTATCAGGATTGGAAGGTTTATTGATATTCTTTCCCTTCCCCCCCTTAAATTTACCAGCCTCAACCCCCCCAAAAGTGGCTTTCACATTAAGGGGGTTTAAACCTGGGGGCAACCCCGCATTTCCAAACCCCCCTTTGGTTGTTGAGACTGGGGAAAAATAGAAAAGGGGGTTTTGCATCCTGGGGGCGACAAATAACACTGCTTGCTGACACCATCCCCAGCACTAGTAATGGAGAGGCATCTGTAAGACACCTCCATTACTAACACAACACAAAAAAATTAAAATAAACACCCCTTTGTTAATTTTTTCCATTGACCTTTTTTAAAAGAAATGGTTCCAAAACGTTTTCCCAATGTAATCAATGAGTCCTTATATGAAAGGGTAACCTGTATAAAATAAAAACACTACAAACAGCTTTACAGTACTAAACTCCTTCTTCTACACTCCTTGAAGATCATTTTTAACTGATTTTAAGGGTGAACAGAGCTTTTGGTAACAAATTTTTTTTCTCGCCTCCCTCCTGGGATTGTGCCTGTAAGCTGTGGGTTAAAAACCCTTTCCCCCCTTCCCCCAAACTTTTTTTTTATGTGACCCACCCAACATAAAATATAACCCCCATCTATCACGTCACAACCCTCCATCAGGTCCACCTATCAACCCATAGCCCCCTCATCTCCACTTATCAACCCCTAAATTTTACCCCTGTATTCCCCTAATTCCCTACCTTCCCCCTTCACCCATGGGAAAATTTGTACCGAGGTGGGCACAAGTAGGGAGGTGCTGAAAAAGTTAGAATTCTAAGATTTGTGTGTGGTAAATCCTGTAGGGTCTAGTCATGGCTGGGAAAAGTAGTCATTGCAGTCTGGACCGGATGAAGACAAACGAGAATGACTCACCTGTGATTTCACTAAAATTATTCCCTGCATTGTAACCCCTTTTTTTCTGCAGAATCCCTTTTGAAAAGACGGGGAAACCTAACAATATGACCCCTATATTTGGTAATTTTTTTGGTACAAGTGTAATGATTTTCAGTTCAGTAAACTTTTTTAAAAGTATTTTTCCAGAATAGACTATCCAATGTCCAGGAAAGTTGGCTAATGTCACACTCCTCAATTAGCTTTCAGAAAAATTTAACACAGTTTTGGAAACTGGATGGGGGCTTAGTAAAGGGGGAAAGGGAAATTGTTATAAGGGGGGCGTATTTTAAAGTCAAATTTAAAAGATCCCCCCAGGTCACTTTCAAAAGTTGGTAAGTATGACCATCCTATGTGTCTAGATGAAAGAACATTTACCATTATCATAGATATACATTCTTTGCTGTAAAAGTAGTAAAAAATTCCCTAAAAACCCCCTGGCACATGATTTTGGATAGTTGAAAATTTCCCACAATTTTTATGAAAAAGACCAAAGAAGTCTGTTTTGGGAATGTAAGGGTTTACCCCAAAAGGGAATAAAAAAATTTTTCTTTTACCCAAAAGTGAAATTTTAAAATTAATTGGAGCCCGGAAAAGGAAAAATTTCCCTACGTATTCACTTTTTTATTAGAATGGGTAGAAATACACACGGGTCGGGGGGGAAAGGGGGAATTGGGGCCCCGGGGGAGTTGATCTTGGGGGGCCCCCCTATTAAAACATGAAAATTTTCCCCCCGGCCCTCTCAACAAAAATGCGCCCTTTTTCCCAACATAATACAGTAGGGCAAAAAGAACGGGAATTGTGTAGTACAATGTAGCAAAACCATTTTGTAAAGTCAAACCCAACCCAAGACCCAGGGCAAAATTAGCTCCATCCAAAACTCCCCCCCCCCCAAACATAAAATATCCCCCCACGTTTCCCTTGGTCACGAAACCCTCAGAAACCTTCTAAAAAAAAACACCACAAGAAAGTAAAATTAGTGTAACCCTATCACAGGGTAAGGTTTCACCCCTTTTTATTATCGGGACCATGAACTACCCACGATATTCCGCTGATAAAACCCTACAAACCCGCCTTTATAGCGCCCCACTTAGTGATAGGAAAACCAGCTCAGGAAAAAACCTACAACCCCCGCCATAAAAGGGACCACATAGGGGTTCAACCCCCAGCTCGGGTTTAAACCCAAAACACCCCCATAAAGACCACAAAATGGTCAAACACCACTCAAGAATAACCCTAAAAAACCCCCGCCATATAGGGGACCACAAAAATGCCCAACCCAGCTCAGGTAAACCTAAAAAATCCCATTCCCAGAGACCAAAAAAGAGGTCAGACACCAGCCGGGTTATAACCAACAACACCGCCATATTGAGACCACATAGTGGTAACCCAGTCAAAAAATAACCTACAACCCCCGCCTTTTAAACCACAAGGGGTCAGACCCACCCGGGGGTTTTTCCCCTACAACCCCTCCATATAGACCCCCCACATGGGGGGGTTCAACACCAGTTAGGTATAACCAAAATTTACCGCCATATAGAAAACCCCCAGAAGGCAACAACCAGTCAGGTAAAATTTCACACCCCCAATATAGAGACCACAAAAGGGTTCGACACCAGCTCAGGTCACATCACATTACTGAATCCCGGAAATTGACCCCAATTTAAGAAAAAACAAAAACCCCTAAACATCGGGACTCACGGGGTCCTTACCCGATGATCGTTCTTTCTCTATGATTCGTTTTTAAATTCCCTTTTTTTTCCCAAAACCAAACCACCCCCGCCATGATGACTTGCCCCGGGGGCCACCACTCACCCCTGCAAAAAATTTATACAAAAATATTTTTAAAAACCCCCCTAAATTTTTTCAGCATCTCTTTCCTTTTCCCCACCTCTGAACGGGCATTTTAAGGGGTTCTTTTAAAGGTAGTAAAAGGCATTTTAGGGGTCCCCTTTAAGGGGGTTTTTCAGCAGTTTGGGGTCTTTTAGGGGGGTTATACAGGCAGTTAGGGTTTCTTTTTAGGGGGGGTAACAGGCAGGGGGGGTCTCTTTTAGGGGGTTATAGGCAGTTAGGGGCTCTTTTTGCTATGGGGAGGAAGTCAGGGCCCCTTTAGTTTTTAGGTAGTAAAGGGCCCCTTTTGGGTAGTCAAAACCCCCTTTAAAAACAGTCAGGGCCCCCTTTTAGACAGTCACCCCCCCTTGTAGGATTTGGGGGCCCCCTTAAAAACATTTCACCCCCCCTTTAGCAGCCAGGGCCCTTGTGGGAAGTTGGGGCCCCCTGTGGGTAGTCAGGGGGCCCCCCTTATTAGGAAAGGGGGGCCCCCCTTTCCATTAGCCGGGCCCCCCCCTTTTGGGTTTGCCGGGGCTCCCTTCCATTAACCGGGGCCCCCCTTTTTTAAAGGGTTCCGGGGCCCTTTCCCCATTGGTCAGGGCCCCCCTTTTTAGTTGCCAGGGCCCCCTTCCATTGGGCCAGGGTTTCCCCCTTTTAGGGCCAGGGCCCCCTTTCCATTAGCCCGGGCCCCCCTTTTTAGGTAGCCGGGGCCCCCCTTTCCATTGCCCGGGGCCCCCCCAAAGGTAGCCAGGTCCCCCTTTCCCCTTGGGCCCCGGGCCCCCCTTTAGGTAGCCGGGGCCCCCATCTATTGTCAGGGCCCCCCTTTAGGTACCGGGGCCCCTTTCCATTAGCCCAGGGGCCCCCACTTTTTGGAACCGGGCCCCCCCACATTAGTCGGGGCCCCCCTTTTGGGTAGCCAGGGCCCCCTTCCTTTGGGTCGGGGCCCCCCTTTTAGGGCAGCCGGGGCCCCCCTTTCATTAGTCGGGGCCCCCCTTTTTAGGTCCCCAAGGCCCCCTTTCCCCTTTAAGTCGGGCCCCCCCTTTTTAGGTAGCCCGGGGGGCCCCCTTCCCCATCAGTCGGGCCCCCCTTTTGGGTTTCCCCCGGGGGGCCCCCCTTCCATTAGTCGGGCCCCCCCTTTTTAAAGGAAACCCAGGGCCCCTTTCATTGGCCCGGGCCCCCCTTTTAGGTACCCAAAGGGCCCCCCAAATTGGGTCGGGGCCCCCCCTTTTAGGTGGGCCGGGGCCCCCCCCCCATCATTTTCGGGGCCCCCCCTTTTAGGAAGCCAGGGCCCCCCTTCCCTTTAGTCGGGGGCCCCCCCTTTAGGTACCAATACCCCTTTCCCTTTTTGTCGGGAGGGCCCCCCTTTGGGTTTACCCAAGGGGCCCCCCTTTCCCATTAGTCAGGCCCCCTTTTTAAAGGGTACCCAAGGGCCCCCTTTCCATTAGCCCGGGGCCCCCCTTTTTTGGGGTAGCCGGGGGCCCCCTTCGTTTAGCCCGGGGCCCCCCCTTTTTTAGGGTAGCCGGGCCCCCCTTCCCCTTTTAAAGTAAAGGGGCCCCCCCCTTTAGGTACCGGGGCCGGGGCCTTGAGGTATTTTAAATAAAAAAAAAGTCACTTCCCTCGCGCCCGCCCAAACCGGCTCCCCCGCCGGCTCCCGTCCCGGCCGCTCTGATCTCCCCCGCCGGCCTCTACTGCCACCCCGGCATAGGCGGCGCGGTAAAGGACGCCCACCAACGCCCCCAAATTTCAGCATGGGGTTCCCCACTTTCCGGCAGGCTAAAGGGCCAACTTCTTCAGCCTGCCAGGGAGAAGCGGAGCGCGTGCTGGGTGGCGCTGTGTTCCGCGACCCCGGCGCACCCCCCGGGAGTCGGGGACATTAGTCCCCAACCCCCGGGGCCCTTTGCCCTCTGAGCGCTCGGGCCAAAACCCCGGGGCGTTCAGTGACTGGATCCCGGGGCCCGGGGCCCCGGGGGAAACGGGCATTTGCCCCCGGGGCCCACAGAGCTGGGAGGGGGGGGGGGGCCCCTTCCAACCCTGATACCACGATAGAGCAAAAAAAGAGCACATTTGGCTTTTTTACTTTCATGGGTGAAGAACATCCGCTATTCTTTTGGCACTTACTTCATATGTATGTAATGATGCCATTAGCAGGGGCATCAGGTGCAGTTGTGCATTAGATATTGTAGTGGTGGGGCCTACTGCTGGTGGTGTTGGAGTGAGAGATGCAGTGCCTTTGGCACAGTAAGAATAATACAGCTATCAAGGTGTTGGCAGCTTATATCACAGCACTAATGCGTGAACTCACAGAGTTACAGTTTCTTCCCTGCACTCTTCAAAGATGAAGGATCACTAGGCCTCTATTACAATTCACGCTTCTTGATTCTGTCTCTGGTACTCAACTAAGCTGACTTCTCTTTCTCTTCACTCTGTATCTTCCTTCTGTCCCTGTCTCTTGGTTTCTGTTCTCTCTGTGGCTGTGAAAACCTTCTACTGCCTGGCTATTTCTGTGAGTAGTTCTTGGTTCGAAGTACAGGGTCAGTTTGCTCCTGGTCCACAGTCGGCTGCAGTTTAATATCACCTCTTTTGTTGGTACACAAGTATTCCCTGAACTCTAGAATTCCAAACTGACAACTCCAATCTCAAGATGGCTGGCTATTTAAAGGGAACCTGTCACATAAGTTATGCCAACCTTGTTGAGGACAGTACAAGCTAGTGACATATATGCTGTTTCCAGTGCAGTGTCCTTTATTCTGTAGAATGCAGCAATTTCAGAGCATTTAATGCTTAAATCTGCAGTTTGCAGCCTGAAAAGAGTCCAGCTTATTCATGAGCAGGAGATAACCTTGCCTATCAGTGGCTAGCCCAGCCCATTCATGGTTGATTCAACCTTTTACTTTGAATAGATAGAGAACTCTGACTAATCCACAGGTGGGTGGAGATAGCAGTGGATGGGCGGGGCTAAAACCTGTTCATGAATTAAGTGGACTGATCTCTGGCAGAAGAGGCTGCAAACTGCTAGATATGAAAATTAAATACTCTGAAACTGCTGCATTTTACAGAATAATGGACACAGCACTGGAATTAGCAGGTCTGTCACTATCTTGTGCTGTCCTCAGCAAGGGCGGCATAACTTATGTGACAGGTTCTCTTTAAGCAGGGCCACCGTTAGGGCAGTACAGGCAGTACTCCCATACGGGGCCCTGCTGATCTGTGAAGCAAGGGGGGGCCAGTGGCCACCGGCAGGTACCAGCCCCTTGCCTCCCAGTAATGGTAGAGAGAACAGGCCATGCTGCTCAGAGAGTGCCCGTGCTCCGTGTATCAGCTGTGCTCAATAGCTTTACATAGGCAGCATAGGAGGAAATAAAATATCCATGGCACTCACCAGTCCTTTGTATCTTCCTTCCGGCCCGGAAGAAGCGCATCTGTGTGCGAAACGGCTGTCGCCTGTTTGCTCTTTAAAGGATGTGTCTTGTATCGCGTCCCGTGTCTGTAACGAGTTGCTTGAATAAAGGAAGATACAAAGGACTGGTGAGTGCCGTGGATATTTTTCTTCCTCCTATGCTGATTTATGGCTTTATCTTGCAGAGTTCACTGAGCACCATTGTCATTACCACTTAAAATATTGTGTCTACCCGGGGACGCTGAACATGTGGTGAGATTGCCATGCAGCAGTGCTGGAGTATACATTGTTTTTACTTCCCTGTTAGCTTTACATAGGCAGTTTCACTCTGCCCGCTGTGACCGGAGCAGCCGAGCACTCCTCCCTCTGTCCGTGGGCAGGATGATGAATTAAATCAGTGAGACTCCGCCCTGGTCTATGTATGTGGTTAATATATTGATCTGCATATACTAGTTTGGTCACTAACATTATAGTGGTGACACGTAATGATCATGGGGTGGTATTCGCTGGCCCTTGTATGCATACTGACCCACACAATATAGATAAACTGTATGTTGTAAAATCCAACAAGAACTAAATCCCAAAACAATGGCGCAAAAGCATTCTTTTTTCTGGGGTTGGGTAGCGAGTGTTGCTGGGCGGGGTTGTTGGGAGATAGGGGCGGGGCAAAGGGGTTGGTGGGGGCAAGGTTGGCAGGGGTGGGGTTGGTAGGAGGGGCCCAGATGCTTCAGCTGTATGGGGCACTGAAATTTCTGATGGCGGCCCTGTATTTAAGGCCTAAACCTCCTCCTACTCTCGCAGACCATATCTGGTCACAGGTTGCAATCCCTTAAAGGCCAATGCTTACCATAATGATTTAGCAAGACTTTCTGTATCAAAATACTAGCAGAATTTATCCTATCTCCAGATAAAGTGCCAGTGGCACAACATAGCATATTACATTGCCATCATTACAAGAGTAAAGTCATTCACAAATACAATAGCCATACTTTAGATCACCTGCAGCCAACACACATACATACACATTTAAATGAACCTGTGCTCAGTTTGTGAGGCACAAAGCCAAATAACTATGCATGGAAAGTTAGATATCAAAATATGTAAATACATAAAGATATTTAGCACCAGTGTATTCAGATATTTACATGATGTAACCATTCTTGAAGTAGATCCTTACTCATATAAATTTCAAGTGGATAGTTAACTAGGACATATCGGGGAAGTATCCACAAGTCCAGCACTTAACTAGAAAATAGGCGGAAAGCCATGGCTTACACACTCATATCCATTAAACAATGCACAGCATTTAAGCTGTAGGCATAGTCTTTATTTGTTGGGGGTTGCTCTTCTCAACAAGACATGTTCTTCGTTTGGTTACAACACAACAGCTTAAATTAAACAGGGACCCACTTATTCTACATCCACTGCTGTTTTTGGACTTCACTGCTCAGCTTCAGGACCCTTTAAATCCCTGTGTATTGAGGATTCTGCTCCTACATTATCTGTCTTGGTGGTTCTTCTCTTGTTCCTTAGATGGAAGTACAACATGTTCTGTAGTTTCACCAGATAGATGGTGATGGCCAGACTATAAGTCACTTTTACCAGAGCTCCTTTCTGGGTTAGATGTCACAGACAGGGAACAGAAGGCTTTAATGTCTCCCAAGCCTTGCTAAAGGATGTGGAACACGATTCCAGCAGCCTAAAAGCCTCTCATGTCTATCAGCTTGGTGAAACAGACTGCTCACCTTGTATTATTTTGTGGCGCCACTCTGGATGGTTTACCCTTTTACTGTGAGGCAGTTCACAAAGACCTGGTTCTTGCTGATGCAGCTGTATCTTTGACAGCAACCAAACTATTCCACTACCATGACAGTACAGTCCTTCAAGGCCCAGTCCATGCTACCCTTAAACCAGGTGCTTGCTTCTCCAGTTTTATTATGCTTCTGGACACCGGGGTTAGTTATTTTGTAGAGAGCAGAAGTGGACAAGTTGCGGGGTTGATTCATCTACCGGGTTTGAGACTGTGGTGGCAGTTGGTATAGACATCTCTGCTTGAGCCAAGGAGTCCGCTTCTTCCTTCAATTTCATTTGCCGTATTTTTCGGACTATAAGGCACACCGGATTATAAGGCGCATTATCAATGCGCGCCTGTTAAGTCGTCTTGGTTCATGTATAAGGCGCACCGGATTATAAGGCGCGGCACATTAAATTAAACAAAGCTCAGACCGCAAGTCAAACTTTATTCAACACTTTCACAATAACTCTCAACTTGTAAAGTTGTAACAAAAGTCAATACATGTACATATTTCCACGCCGTATCGCGGCCGCGCATTGCGGCTGCAATACGGTCGGATTTACAATGTCCTGCCACTTAAGCAATGTTCACACGGCTTATTCAAGCCGTAATTGCGGGACAGATTTCGCTCGCAGTTACGGCTTGAATAAGGGGCGGGACAGGGGCGGGGGCGCAGCGGGGGAGCTGCCCGCTGGCCCCATAGACAATGCATTATCTACGGCGCGTACTCGCCGTAAATAATGTGCTTTCCACTTTCTCCCCCCGCGGCGGATTCGCCGAGCGGGGAGGAGCGACGGAATCCACAGTTCTCAATGAGAACTGTGGATTACCGTAATGACAGGGAGGGATTGGAGCCGTACTGCAGCGCAAATACGCAAATACGTACTGGAGCGCGCAGTACGGCTCCAATCCGTGCCCAAAAAAGCCGTGTGAACACAGCCTTATAGTGCCATATTTCGCGTCGGAATCACCACATGTAAACAATAGGGATTTAGTGACACTTAGGGCTCGTTCACACGGCTTATTTCAGAACGGATTTGCCGCCGTATTTACGATTGTAAATCAGATCCGAAATCAGTTTGAAATAAGTAACAGGCCATTTAATATTGCTTTTAATGGGAAATACGTGTCGTCGTTGAGACGACACGTATTTCCGTGCCGTATTGCGCCACGGATTTGCGGTCGCAAAACGGACGGAAAAACAAGGGTCCTGTCACTTATTGAGACGGATTTCGTGACGGATTCAACCCATATAATGAATGGGGTTTGTAAAGCTGTAAATAATGTGCATGTCACTTTCTCCCCCCGCGGCGGATTCGCCGAGCGGGGAGGAGCGACGGAATCCATAGTTCTCTATGAGAACTGTGGATTACCGTAGTTACTGGGACGGATTGGAGCCAAACTGAAGCGCAAATACGGCGCGCAGTACGGCTCCAATCTGTCCCAGAATAAGCTGTGTGAACATGGCCTAAAAACCCAAGGGAAGAATTGATTCATATATAAGGCACATTGGACTATAAGGCGCACTTCCTGAGAAAATCATAGGCTTTTATGTGCGCCTTATAGTCCAAAAAATACGGTAGTCTACCCAGAACCAAGTTTGGCCCAGGTCTGTATCTTTGGTCAGGCTGCAGAACACTTGCACTTTTCATCTGCTGCAACTATTTGTTGTACCCATGTGGTACTGATGACATTTGAGACATCTTAGGTTGATGCTTCCCTGTCGAAATCTTCACACTAAGGCCTCGTTCACACGGCTTATTTTGCCGCGGATTGGCGCGTACTGCGCGCCGGATTTGCGCTTCAGTACGGCGCCAATCCGTCGGAGTCATTACGGTAATCCACTGCTCTCATAGAGAACAGTGGATTCCGTCGCTCCTCCCCGCTCGGCGAATCCGCCGCGGGTGGAGAAAGTGACATGCACATTATTTACAGCGCGGACGCGCCGTAAACAATGCATTGTCTATGGGGCCAGGCGGCACCCCCGCCGCGCTCCGGCCCCGCCCCCGTCCCCCCCCCTTATTCACGGCGGATTTGTGAGCTCAAGACGGCTCACAAATCCGTCGGGAATAAGCCGTGTGAACACGGCCTAAGAGCCACATGTATGAAACGGTTTCTATGGGGGAAAAAGTGAGTTTTAGACCAAAACCGTTTCATACATGTTGCCCTTAGACTTCCACAGGGCAAACTGGCTGACAACCACTTAGTCTAGTCTTACCACACTTGTAACTTCCCTTCTTGACTTTCAACATCTAGCAGTGAATATTAGATGCATGCACAATTTACCATATGCAATACATAATCAGTTAACAATTCAAGCTATGTTTAGGATCTTGAGTCGTTTCTCCCAGTAGCACATCCATATTTGAGATAATATTGTTAAGTCTGAGTTTATGGGGTTTTTTTGTTACTGAAATTGTTACATTTGTCACCTTCATATGAAATCTAAGCATCAAATAAATATGAATCTGAGATTTTATCTAAGAAACTAATGCTTTTGGTACTACCTGTGATTTATAAAGGCAAAGAGGATATATAAATATAATATACTAGGCACATGGGATTTCAGGGTGTTCAGAAAAGATTTCCCAGGCTTATTATTGAAAGGATGTTGACTCCCTCATAAGATAGTTTTCTTGTTTTTTTTTTTCTTTCTTTTTTTCTTTCAGTATTATAATATGTAGGGATGTAATTCTCAAAGATAAAATTAGCATGTGAATTAGTAACTGGACAGTTGTACATTGCAAAGATTACCCTTTATTCTAATATCCTAACAAGTTATATTTTAGAGCCCTTATATGGATCATATGTTGACTAACATAATAGCTCATCAAGAAGAGCTAATTTGCATTCCTTTATCAAATCTTGCTCTGCATTTCAAAATATTTGTGTTACAATGTTACAATTTAGAAAAAAAAACAGTGATTCGAAATCTTTTAACAGAAGATATAGACGATTGACAGACAGCAAAAAAAGGAAAGATTTGAATAAAATTTTAGGGTCAGTAGTAATATTCAGAATGTTCAATACTGAATAGTCAGAATTGAAAATAGTGTTGCTCAAATAGGTCCCTGTTTGGCTTCACACAAGTTCAATTGAACTTGTGCAAAAAATATGGGTTCTGGGCATCCCAACCCTCAATTTTTTCTCTAACCATATCCCTAACCATAACTGTAATCATAACCTTAAAGAAAAAACACAACCATACTCACAGCTCAAATGCTGGAATGAGACTGAACCCAGCAGAGAGGCAACACCAGCCCCCCATGGGAGACTACATAAATATTTCCATTTTTTCTTTGAGAAATTAATGTCCCATTTTTTCTGTAAATTGTGAGTGTAGGGACTTGCAAGAAATGAGCCATGACGGGGCTTGCAAGCTTGCATATAGTGGCCACTGTATCAACTAATACCTCATATTTGATATATTTCCAGTATGTGAAATTTTTTTGACCAACGAGGGAGCATAGGGTGTCTGTATTTAGTGTTGGACACCCCAGAATTGCTGGGCAGCCTGCCCAATCGAATATTAGAGGCGTAACATGCTGTGAGTCAGTATGGTGTAGCACACGTTTTTATTATACTGGCACCCGTTTATCGTTTTATCTATTTGCAATTAGAATACCAGCAACCGCCTCCCTCATACATTGAAGGCGTGTGAGCGGTTGTCTTATGGGTATTTTTGCATTTATGTAGTCTCCCAATGTATTGTACTGTGGCTTTTTTGCATGCTGTGTGAATATGTGTCAATTTAATGTGCAGTCTGGTTGTACCCCTAGTGGTGAGATGTATGGGCTACTGCCTAGCAATCAGATGCACCTGTGCATTTTTCTAAAGTAGCATGGGTGCTGGTGTATCCTCTCTGCTGGGTTCAGTCTCATTCCAGCCTTTGAGCTGTGAGTTTGGCCCTGTTTCCGGTTTTCTTTGCGAAATTAATGTCCCATTTTTTCTGTGAATTGTGAGTGTAGGGACTTGCAAGACATGAGGAGCCGTGACTGGGCGTGCAAGCTGGCATATAGTGGCTCCTGTATCGATCAATACCTCATATTTGATATTTTTCCAGTATGTGAAATTGTTTTGCCCAACAGTACTAGGGAGCATAGGGTGTCTGTATTTAGTGTTGGACACCCCAGTAGTGCTGGGCAGCCTGACCAATTAAATATTAGTGGCGTAACAGGCTGTGAGTCAGTATGGTGTAGCACACGTTTTTATAATACTGGCACCCGTTTATCATTTTATCTATATGCAATTAGAATACCAGCAACCGCCTCCCTCATACATTGAAGGCGTGTGAGCAGTTGTCTTACGGGTATTTTTGCATTTATGTAGTCTCCCAATGTATTGTACTGTGGCTTTTTTGCATGCTGAGGGCACTGCCATATTTACATGCAATTCTTTGAAAGACGGACCCGACAGGTGTGATGTAAACACACAGCGGCGATCTGTCATGTGACTGCCACTGCGCGTTCCTCATTGCGGGCAGTGATAAAGTCACTGCTAATTGTTAGATGCGTCTCTGGGTCCATTCTGTCAGTCCCAGAGACGCATCTGAAAAGCGTATGTTCACACGGATGCAAGACGCCATGTGAACATACCCTTAGCCCCGGTTCACACGGCTTATTCAAGCCGGAATTGCTAGCCAGCTTGCGCTTGCAATTCCGGCTTGAATAAGGGGCGGGGGCACAACCCGCCAGCCCATAGACTTCCATTATCCACGGCGCGTATTGCGCCTGGATAATGTGCATGTCAGAAGCGACGGAATCCATTGTTCTCTATGAGAACAGGGGATTACCGTAATTACTGCGACGGATTGGCGCCGTACTGCAGCGCAAATCCGGCGCGCAGTGCGGCACCAATCCGCGGCCAAATAAGCCGTGTGAACGGCCCCTTAGTGTGGGTGTGTGTAAAGCATAGGAGGGGGAATCTGAGTGTGTTTATACAGGGAGGGGATGTTAAAATGTGTGTGCAGAGTGAAAGAGAGGAGGTTAGAGTGTGTGTGTGTGTGTGTGTGTGTAGAGAGGGGGAGAAGGGGTTAGATTGTGTATGTGTGTAATGTCTGGTGATTTACAGGTTTTCCTTTTTGACTACTTTCGATTCGATGTACTAATACATTAATAAAAGGGTTAAAAAGGGTTGTAGTCAGAGAGTGTTAAGGGTTAAACCCCGCCGCCAGCCTTTCTCCTGCTGACCTGAGAGTATTCAATAAGGTGCTTGATGTGGGTCGCATGCGCTCGCTGGGGTGCGGGCAGTGACTGCGGAGTGCAGACGGCGGGCACTGCCATATTTACACATATTTGGTATGTGTAAATATACACATATTTGGTATCGCCACATCTGTAAAAGTCCAATCTATTAAAATATAACATCATTTATCCCGTACGATGAGCACCGTAGAAGAAGAAATATCGCCCAAAAAATTGGAATAAAAAGTGATCAAAAAGTCATATGTATCACAAAAAAAAAACTACACTTCAGCCCACACTCTTTGCTTCAAATAGTTTTTTTCCTATTTCCCCCCTTTAAAACCTAGGGTCGTCTTATAGTCCAAAAAATACGGTATTTAAGATGTCTTGCTAGGTCTTGCTAGGATCTGTAGTCCACCAAGAAAGATCAGTACCATAGTATCTATTCACTGACATGCTATTCTAATGACTTTTCTTTAATCTCCAGCTTTTCTATAGCCTTTATACATATTAGGTGCATTACTTATGCGCCTAAATTCTGTAATGCGCCAAACACACAGGCGAGTGAACTTTAGACACCATTCATGAATGCACAAAATCCACGTTCGTACATTCAGGCGCATTTGACACTGAAAAATAGATGAGAAAATAAATTTCAATGCGCCTAGCTCCAAACATTTCTCCCTCACTGTCTATGCTAAGCAGATCTTAGCCAGCAGTTTGAGCAGACAGGTAGTTGTTTCTAAAGGATCTATCTAGATCAGGCTAGATTACAGCTAGGGTTGCAATTCTGGTCTTGAATCTTCATTTCTAAACAATATAAGGATTCTGACTCTACCCACAATGTAGTCTAACTAGAGCAGGTTCAAGTGGGCTCCGCAAAAATTTGCAGCAATAACTTTAGCCTGCATGGATAAAACCAGGTAGAGTGCAGAGAGAGGAGAATAATCTGTGATCCTTCACCTGCTGTTGCTCCCAACTCCAGGTAGCAACAACACCCTCCTGTTGTCTGGAGCCAAAGGGTTTTAACAGGCCTCCAGAGACCAAAAGCATGTCCTGGAATTAAGGAATGGCCTCCCACCCAACACTATCGCCATTCCAGGAAAGTCAGCCCATAATAACTGTATAACAAATACTTATTTCATTGCAATAAAATGCAAATTAATGATTTAAAAAATCAAACAATGTGATTTTTTTATTTTTTTTTCAAGATTCTTTCTCTTACAGTTTAATATATTTAGAAGAGAGTAGGATGACTGACTTTAAATACAATACCTTTTTTTAAATACTGCAACAATTTGCAAAGGAGAAATCTTTTGTCTCCTTTCTTTTGAGGGGTTACACGTCTAGGTCATGTGTCAATTTACCATCTGCAGAGTAGTGATTACGAGAGTCCATCTGCCCATTCTATTATATATAGATGCTCCCCTGAAGAAGCCACTGGTGCGAAACGCGCGTAGGGAGATCTCTTGACATATACCATTTGGGGCAATGATATTGTATTTTGTTTAATGTTTGACTATTTAATCTATTTATCTACACTATATTATGGAATTATTTATGTATTTATAGGGACTTATTTATCTACACTATATTATGGAATTATTTATGTAATTATAGGGACTTATTATTTCTTGCACTTGCACTTTTTACTGTTGTCCCTGTGTTTGCACATCAGTATATTTATACATATATACTTTATATTGCACTCTTGATGCACTTTTTTTTACATCTGTATTACGTGGGTGTGGATTTCTATCATGATATGTATTTGAAATTATTATCCCTTTGGTATTGTTTTTCCCCATTAATCGTATTTTTTCAGATGTTTGTGGGATTTTTACTTTAGTATAGCATTAATAAAATATATTATTTTACTTATATGTTTTTCTTCTAATTGAGATTGTTTTTTATATATTTATGCAGTATATATTTACGCAATATATATATATATGTATATATAATAATTGTTTAGTTTAAGATATAGGTTAGTATAAAGTTGCAGTAACTTTATTTATATAGATAATAATTATAATAGTGATTTTAATAATATGACAAGCAGCAAAAAAAATATGCTGCAGAAATATGTTTTACTAATTATGACAGTTTAGACTGGAAAGGAAGATTTCCTCTGGCCCTTGCTACATGGTAGGTGAAATACTGGTTTGGAAGCGCTGAAGTGAACATACTGTATTCAAGAGACGTACAGATTAGTCACACCGCAGACTAGTGACTGAGAAAATGTCATTTTAGCCAGACTTCCACGTCAACTTAAATTGCTTTTCCTAACTTTGCGATATGAGGTGTCCCAAGAAACAAAGCAGCTTGAGGACCAGATTGGCTTCAATTAAAAGATAAGGACAGGGACTCGTCTCTTTGTGATAAAACGGACTATTCTGAAACATCAGCTAATGTTAAATGAATGAATGAAGGAAAAGAGATGATTTAATGATGTAATGTGTCTCTTGAGATAGACCCTGAAGATGAAACAAAAGACTAAATCCTGTGTAAAGAACAAGATAATGAAAGTAAAAAGGAAAGCTGAAATATAAATACACGGTCAAATAATGAGAGCCTGTTACTAAAAAGTCACAGTTTTGGTGTGATGGTACATAAAACATTCTCTCTAAAGCAGGACATTGAAGAATTACCTCTGATCCCATTGTAAGAAATATTAATTATTATTAATGCTATAATATTGACAAATAATAATATTAACATTCAATAGATATATTTTCTCTATGCATCTTATACCATTACAATTCAAAAATTTTGATGTTCTCGAATGTTCTGTTTATAAAAATAGATATTGCCATCATTGCGATAGACTTTCTTACATTTTCAGTCAGTTACAGCTATCTGTAAATATTACAAGTGTAACAAAGCAAAAAAAAAAAATAAAAATTATTTCCTTTAAATAGCTTTGTATCCAGAGTTGCAAAAATTATGGGCACAAACAGGATTGCCAGGGACCAAACGTGTAATCTTCTGTTCTTTTTTTTGGGATCCTTTTTTCCACGTTTAAGAAAGGACATTAACATCCCTATTGTCGTAACACATTGGTTAGAAACACTGGGTAAGTGGATCCTCTGGGCCATCACTTGTATAGATGGGCAACTTGTGGTGACAGCCAAAGTGCAGGATAGGGACACCGGGTACCAGTAGAGGTGACAGGTTACAACTGGGTATAGCCATAGACGGGTAGCAGGTCCCAGGCCGGTAACGGACTTGGTACAGCATCAGGAAACAGGTATACTGGTTTGGTACCACTGCAGAAGACAGCAGATATAATTAACAGAATATCGCAGGATGAACACAGGGTTAACAATGGGTTAACACAGGTACACTTGGGTAAACTGGTAAAGCATCAGCAATACAGCTAGGAGTCAGTATCCTAGGAAGAATACCAATGAACTGACCAGGAACAAAGGCAGGAAGTTCCTTATATGGTAGGAGGATACAGGTCGTAGACCAGGTAATTGGACACCGTCCCTTTAAATATTCAATCAGTGCCGCATGTGTCCCTATGGGGCATTAATGCGCACACAGAATACCACAGGAGCGAGGATAGGGGAGCTATACTTATCAGCGGCAGACACTACAGCAGGGAAGGAGCCAGGACAGGTGAGCATATGCTTACAGAAGCAGTGGGGACCACCACAGACACGGATATATGGACACGTCCGTGGTCCAGGTCACAGACTGATATAAATCAGTGGTCACCAGAGGGAGGGGATTATTTTCCATCAGTCTGAGTCCCTGTCTCGTGTACATCAACCTATGGATTTGGCGGGAGTCATAAGGAGTACTGGGATTCTAAGTATTTGACTCTGTGGAACACAAATATGTAGTAATATGGTAAAAATACTAAGTTGTTTGTGTTATTTTTACTTTTATTTTAAAGCACCATTAATTCTAGGGCGCTATTCATTTAAAAAAGGGTATAAAGGGAACCTGTCATATTGTAAATGTTATCTGATCTGTTGACATCATGTTATAGACCAGGAAGACCTCAGCATATTAATATATTCGGGGGAAAGATTCAGCAGAATTTATATTTTATTAATTTAAATCCCTACTTATTTTGGGTTAAGAAGTCCAGTAGCCGTTGTTATCAGTAGGAGTATGTATACAGAGATACCTGTCAATCACTGATAGCACCACCTACTGGACTCCTTAATCAAAAGAAAGCAGGATTTTAAATGGATAAAATATAAATTCTGCTTAATCATTCCACACAGAGCAGGATATCAATCTGCTCAGCTCTTGCTGCTCTGTAACATGGTACCCAAGCAGATCAGATAATATTTTCAATATGACTGGTTTCCTTTAAGTACATGATATTAGACAAAGAGCAGTACAATATTTCTAAAAGACAAACAAACAGGTACAGAGGGAAGAGAGGGCCCTGACCACATGGGCTTACAATTTTACAATGTAGTGGAAAGAGACAGAACATGAAGAAATGTGTATGGTAGTATACCGGCAGAAGGGTTAAAATAGGCTATCTTGAAGAGATGGGTTTTCAGGTTACTATACAAACTTTCAAAGATGGGAGAGAGTCTGATGGCATAGTTAGTTCCATAAAATGCGGGATCCCTGTGTGAAATCTTGAAAATGGTTATCTTAGGAGTACATAACAGAAAAGTATGTTTTGTGAAAATGGGAGATTTCATGAGTGGAGGTATCAGGAGATTGAGCTATGGGAGACAGCTTATGGAGAGTCTTGTAAGTCATGGTTAATAAGTATATATACAGTATCTCACAAAAGTGAGTACACCCCTAAGTGAAAATGGACAAATTGTGCCCATTTTCCCTCGATGGTGTCACATGACTCAGTGTTACAAGGTCTCATGTGTGAATGTGGAGCAGATATGTTAAATTTGGTGTTCTCTCTCTCACACTGTCTCATATTGGTCACTGGAAGTTCAACATGGCAACTCATGGCAAAGAACTGTCTGAGCATCTGAAAAAAAATTTTTTATTCTTTTTAAACATTGTATTATATCTTTTCAAGGGACACTGAAGATATGACACCTTGATACAATGTAAAATTGTCAGTGTACAGCTTGTATAACAGTGTGAATTTGGTGGGCCCTCAAAAAAACTCAGTCATAAATGTCTAAACTGCTGGCAACAAAAGTGAATACGAATGGACAAATTGTGCTCAAAGTGTCAGTATTTTGTGTGGCCTCCATTATTTTCCAGTGCTGCCTTAACTCTCTTGGACATGGTGGTCACTAGAGCTTCACAGGTTGCAGCCACAGAAATCCTCTTCCACTCCTCCATGATGACATCACAGAGCTGATGGATGTTAAAGACTTTGTGTTCCTCCACCTCTTGTTTGTGGATGCCCCTCAGATGCTCAATAGTGTTATGGTCTGGAGACATGCTTGGCCAGTCCATCACATATAACCTCATTTTCTTTAGCAAGGCAGTGGTTACCTTGGAAGTATGTTTGAGGTCATTATCATCTTTGAATACTGCACTGCAGCCCAGTTACTGAAGGGAGAGGATCATGCTATGCCTCAGTAAATCATAGTACATGTTGGCATTCATGGTTCCCTCAATGAATTGTAGCTCCCCACAGCCCACGGCACTCATTCAGCCCCAAATCATGACAGTCCCACCACCATGCTGGACTGTAAGCAAGACACACTTGCTTTTTTACTCCTCACAAACTTGACATTATCTGCACCAAATAAGTTTATTGTGGTCTCATCAGACCACAGGACATGGTTCCTGTAATCCAGGTCCTTAGTCTACTTGTCTTCAGCAAACTGTTTGCAGGCTTTCTTGTACATCATCTTAAGAAGAGGCTTCCTTCTGGAACGACAGCTATACAAACCAATTTTATGCATTGTACGGCATATGGTCTGAGCACTGAGAGGCTAACCTCCCCATCCCTTTACTCTCTGCAGCAATGCTGGAAGCACTATTTTGAAAGACAGTCTCAGGATAGGATGCTGGGCATGTGCACTCAACTTCTTTTGTTGATCATGGCGAGTCCTGTTCTGAGTGGAACCTGTCTTGTTAAACCGCTGTATGGTCTTGGCCACCATGCTGAAGCTCAGTTTCAGGGTGTTGGCAATATTTTTATATTGCCTAGGCCATCTTTATATAGAATAAAAAAAATTTCAGATGCTCAGACAGTTCTTTGCCATGAGTTGCCATGTTGAACTTCCAGTGACCAATATGAGACAGTGTGAGAGAGAGAACACCAAATTTAACATATCTGCTCCACATTCACACATGAGACCTTGTAACACTAATGAGTCATGTGACACCATCGAGGGAAAATGGGCACAATTTGTCCATTTTCACTTAGGGGTGTACTCACTTTTGTTGCCAATGTTTAAACATTGATGGCTGTTTGATGGGATATTTTGAGGGTACACCAAATTCATACTGTTATACAATCTTAACACTGATTACATTGTATCAGTGTCATATCTGAAAAGATATAATACAATATGGTGATGGGTGTACTCACTTTTGTGAGACACTATATACATATTGTGAGACAGTGACAGGGGGAATAGTTGAGGGTAGATATATTTCCCCAAGAGTACTCTCCTATGCTGCCTTAGGCGGTACCTGGATAGATGCATGTCACCAAGAGGCCTGGGTTCGGTGAAGGAAGGCCGACAGTTTAGGTGTCAGTAACACTATGTTACTGACACATTCTTTAGTGTAGCGGCTCCAGTCCGCTTAGTCTGGGTCGGCTTTTCTTGGAGTGGTCAAAGAGCAGGGTAGGTGGCTACTTCCACGCACCAGATGAGGCCTATAAAGCCTGAACCTACAGGCCTGTGTTTTGTGCTGTTGTCACTCTAAGGATAACCCTGCTGTGAGTAACAGACACTCTCTGCTTTCAAGCATAGTGGGGGAAAATACTGTGTGTAGCCAGTGCTCAGCCGAGCAGGTGTTTATTTCTGTTTAGCCTAAAGTTAAGGCTATGTTCACACAGCTTATTTGCGGGGCGTAATTACGCCCCGCAGTTAAGCCGTGTGAACATAGCCTTACACAGATACTTTCACTCAGCGATCCTCACTGGGTGATACTGAAGTCAAACACAGGACATCAAATTAAATTGATACATCAGTGTAAAGAAAGCTATTACTGGTTGATGGTAACATCAATCATGCTGACCCACAACAATAGTTTATACCTCCTATACGGAGAACCTATAAGGAGGAACTATACTTTTATGAGAGTTGTGCCTCAGCTACATGCACAACTCCTAGAGGTGAGCACAACATTTATAGAAATATTAATTTCAGTCTGTTCATACTTCACTATTGTGCGCTCTTCTCTTTTTTTCCTATACTCTAGTATATGTATGAGATATGCTGCCAAGCTTTCATTGGCTAGTGGTCTTAGCAAGCGTATCTGGATTAGGAAGAAACATTAATGCCACCATGATGAATTATGCCCATTAGGTAGAGACATAGCTGTCACCTTAGAAGTTGTTCATTTATTTAACTGTATAATTAATTTTTTTGTTTTGATTTAGAAGCAAGCCACAAAACAGTACAGCACTACCCTCTATAAACCTGAATGCATGATGGGAAATACTACTGCAAGAGATGTTCCTTATGGTGTCCTGACCAGATACTAAAAAGTGTGTAATAAAATAAAAGCTCTCAGAACCATACACACTGTTGTACAGTGGCATTTTGTATAATGCCTACACATAGCAGTTCTCTAAGAATTTCTTTAGTGATATTGTCACTTATCAAGCATCAGGGAAGACCACATGGATAAATAATTGATAGAATTTGCAATCTATTTCAGAAACGCACATAAGAGATTGTTTTATAGAACTCTAAGTTATTCAGAAATTGTTTTTTGGCACCCGAGAAGAAGTCATTGCACCAATTGGAACCCAGCAGTGCAAGGCGGTGCGGAGCACCCCTGCATGTTGAGTGCCATATGTTTATGCCCTGTAAGACACTCAACCATAAAGATGAAGAGTGGGGTTATGTGTTAATTCATGTTGACATATTTATTTTAGTTGGGATTTAGAGAATAGCTGCTTTGATGTCTCCCATGCACTACTGCTCTTTATCTGCCTTGTATGCCTTGTATGGAGGACTGTGTAAAAGCTGGGGTGAAATACAATGCTAGAGGTTTCAGCTTTGTCTCTGTGATTCTTTCTGTCGCAATCTGCAATTCCATTCTCCTCCCCTTTCCTTCTCCCTAGACTTCTTAAGGCAGCATGTAACCTGATACTTTGGTGAGCTAAATTGTCTCTAAACAGCTATTAGCATGTTTTTCTTTTTTCCAGACAAGTTGAGGGATGGGGTTGATAAGTGGAAAAGGAAGTATTTCTCTTTAATAACATATACAGTGTTACAAAACGTCTTATATCATTTTATCTTCATCATTATTATTTCTTATTATTTTTGAAATTAGAAAATAAAAATGACCCTTGGAGAATCACCTCTCTTATAACTGCTGTTCTGGGGATCTGATTCATTGTTCTTTGAAGAACAATTAATTCAATGTAATGAACATTGTAATGAGAAAATTAGAACAATCCCCAAAGGAACTTCATTATGCCTCACTGTTTTCCATTGTATACCAAATACATTTTTAATGTTATACTTTACAGTAAAATGATAACCACAATCATTTTAAGTATTGGTTTTGCAGTTGCTCATTTTAGTAGGTATTACGTATACAAAATGGCATTTGAATTTCAAGGTCCCCTGACCCATCATGTGCCACTTATAATACTGATGTGTCATAATATAGCAGAGGAGCCTTTAGACTGCTCAGGCACAAGGGTGGCTATAGCTATAGCAGGGCTGTGTTATTTATTGGGCACACTAGGCAGTTGCCCAGGGGCCCCATGAGCCTGAAGGTATGTTCACACAGCTTAAAATGCCGCATATTTTGGCGCACATTTCACCGCATATTGTGCATTATACGTGGCGAAATGCACGCTGCAATTATGGCAATTCATAGCTCCCATAGAGAGCTAATCTATGGATTACGCGTCATCCCCCGCGTTGGTAACTGTACAACCATCAGTTAGAGGTATCGCACATAGAAATGTATCTTATAGTTTTTTTTATGTATTTATATAAAATGTATTCTTTAATCTAAATGCACCTTTATAGACCCTGACAACTCCACTATGCTGCAAACACAAGAAACGAACCAGCAGCACTCTGCAGAGGCAAAGAGACAGATAAACAATGAATATATTAATTATTTCAAAGTATATTCCTGCTTTATCTAGTAGACATGACATTTTTGATAAAAAGTGTGTGGACAAGATAGCTTCAGTTTAGATAGTGATCTACTGTAAGTAAAAAATGTCACCCCTTTCTAGGCCTCCATACTTTTCAGGGTATGATGGTCCCAGCAATACTGATTCTGATTAAAAACATTCACTATTTTGGGCATTACTGGGTGTGCTTGAGGGTGGTTAGGTGTGTGGCTTTATGTGGTGTTATATGTGGGTGTGGTTATAGGCGTGGCTTAGTGTAAGCCAAATGAACTGCTTTGCTTGGGGATCCATAATGATATTAATGATGCCAAAGCTATAGTACTACTCCATTCAGTGTTACCAGCAACCCACATTAACCAGTTCCTGACCAGGCTCATTTTCATTAACACATGCTACTTTTACACACTCAGTTGTTCTATTAGTTTTTTTTATTGTCATTTTTCTGTGACATGTAAGTCATTATTTTTATGTAATTTTTTATGTTAATTTTTTTAATGATATCACTTTTTTATGTATTTTTTTAACAACATAAGTGGCACTAAAGTAGATTTTATAATTGTGTCACTTTTCAGTCACAAATCTTTACATACTGTATATGTGATAGAAAAGTTTAGGATAGCCGGGAGTGAGGCAAAAAGTTATTGTTTATTTTTTATATTACATGTTGAACCTCCCATAAGTTCAGAAAATGACCAAGGGAGGAGTGGGGGGGGGGGTGGCATTTTTAGATCACTGGGGCTTTTTTTTTTTTGTTGCTTTTTTCCTGAAACTAGGGTTGGTATATTAGGGAATTTCAGCCACTGTACTAACTGCAGAGATGATCTGGGTCCAACAAGATCCAGCAGCTTTTGCAACTACCGAGCCCCGGGGGACCAGAAGCAGGAAACTGAGATGCTTCGTGCCGTTTTGTATGTACAATGATAATTAAACGTTAGAAACCATCCTGCCTTACATTTTAAACTGTCCATGCAGAGTTTGATGTTGGCCACCCGGTTGACATCTAATTAAGCAAAGAAGATGACCAGGAACAAAGCTTCGTTGTCATATACTATCAAGTATCAGTAACCCCTTACCGCCAGAGACAGTTTTGACCTTTCTGACAGAGACCTATTTTTGAAATCTGGCATGTGTCACTTTATGTGAGAATTACTTTTTGACACTTTTACCTATCCATGTGATTCAGAGAATGTTTTCTCGTGACACATTGTGCTTTAAGATGTAAGAAATTTTGGTACAAAAAGTATTGTGAAAAATTAGAAAAAAATTACCATTTTCAAACTTCAAAAATTTCTGCGTGTAGGACAGATAGTTATTCCACTCAAAATAGCTTATAACTAGCATCCACCATATGTCTACTGTAGGTTAGTATCATTTTTTTTAAATGTCTTTTTTTACAACATAAGGGGGCTTAGAAATTTAGTATCAATTTTAAAATTTCAAGAAAATTTGCAATATACAATTTTTTAGGGACCAGTCCAGTTCTAATGTGAATTTCATTGGCCTGTATGTTAGATACCCCCCATAAATTACTTCATCTAATAAACTACACCCCTTAAAATATTCAAAACTGCATTTAGGAAGTTTTTTCCCCCTTTTGGTGTTGCACAGGAATTAAAGAAAAAGTGGAGGTGAAATTTCAAAATTTCACTCTTTTGCGTTTAAAAATTTTACATTTTTAGGTTGAGGGTTAGTTTGGGTATCGACATCGGGCGATAGTCGAAAATCGGCCACCCCTGAAAGGTTTTTCGATAGTCAATAGTCGATCATCCCGATGACCCTTAAATTATGGAAAAGCAAAACACCTTCATTCTTAACCCAAACAGGGTGGAGAAACTGGAATTTAAAAGCCCAAACAGTCAAATGGATACCGCTACTTTTAGGACAACCTTGGCTATAAAAGCCCCAGAAAAAAAAAATCAAAACCCCCTTTTCATTCCCTGTTTGTACCACAGCTGCCCCAAAAAACCTGCATCACCCAAAAATTTAAAAAAATCCCAGAAGGAGTTTTTTTAAACCATCATTTTTTAAAACTGGACATTGAATTCCCTTTTTGGCCCGCAGCATGACCTTAAACCTGTCTGACCCCTTTAAAAAAGTGCGGAAAAAAGTAGTCTTTCAACCCCCATTTTAGTTAAAATGGACATTAACTATACCTGTCCGGGCTACGCTGAGCCCCAAACGATGACCCCCAGATTTAAAAAATGCAAAAAAAGGATCTTTAACCCCCATTTTAGTTTCACTGGGACTTGACAGAACTGTCCTGGACCGCAGTAGACCTTTAAAACCCCTGTCTGCCCCCAATTAAAAAGTGTCGGAAAAAGGAGTTTTTCAACCCCTTTTTTGTTGAAGGACATTGACAAACCCTTCCTGGCCCGCGTAGCCTTTAAACCTGTCTGACCCCCAGATTAAAAAGTCCCGAAAAAAAAGGATCTTTCAACCACCTTTTTAGTTTCATGGACTTGACATACTGCCCTGTGCCAACAATCCCCAGGGCCGCAGTTACGGGGTGGGGTGGAGCCAGGCGGGCTCCGTCATTTTTAACACGCAGGTTAAAAACCCTGATGACCAGCAACGAAAAACTGTCGTGCTGAAAAAAGGTGGGGAAGCGGAATTTGGAGAACCCAGCCTCCTCATACAAGTCAAGACCTGGGTAGCGCTTGCCCCCTTTTGAGTGCGGAAATTTTACTTCACTTGGAATACTTTTTTAATTCCTGGCACCCTGGTGCCCTTTTTTTGGGATTCTTTTTTTTCTTTTTACTAACGTGCTGGAGGAAATGGTCTCTGTACTTTGTTCTCTGTCCGTGCTCCATACCCATGCCCTTGATAACCTACATCGGGTAAGTTTTCCTGTCCCTCCCTTTATCAATTCAGAGGAATTTTTTTAACAGCTATTTTGTAATGAAAGTTTTTTAGTGTTTTAATTCTAAAAAACACTTTTTTTAAAATGGAGGAATCCCACCTGTCTTTTTTTCTCTTTTTTTTAATTATATTAAATGGTTGCCCAAATTTCAGGGATTGTAGCTTTTTAAAGATCTTGCAAAAACAGTCATTTGCAATTTTGTCCCTTTTAAATGTCCTACCTTTCCTGTGTCCTACCCATTTTCCCGTTTCTGACGCCCATCCCCTTGGCACTCTTGCAATTTTGAAAAATAAGTCTGAAAACAACATTTTTTATAATAGGACCTGTAGTATAAATGCATGTACAGCAAAAAGCCCCCAAAAAATTTAAAACATGAACCATGAGCCATTTTGACAATTGTGAAGAACAAAGTCTAAATTAAAAACACATTTTTAGAATAGGACCCGTAGTATTTTCTGCTTTCAAAACAAATTTTCCCCAAAAAATTTTTTAAAAAGACTTTTCCCAGCCCCTGTTAAAAAAGGAGGGAGAAAAACCCTTAAAAGCCAATTTCTGTTCCAAAAGGAAACCCTAATTATTGCTGTATTTAACGAACTGAACCCCAAAAAAATTTTAAAAATTGACTTCTCAGCCCTGTTAAAAAAAATTTGGGCAACAGGACCCCAAAACCATTGACCAATGAAAAATTCTAAAGATAAGTGGTAATTAATATGGTTTTGTTAAAAAAATGGTGTCTTTTACAGTTCCCCACCCGCAAAACCACAAAATTAATGTTGGGAACGAAATAAAAAATTTCATAAGAAATGATCATTTTAAAAAAAAATTTTTCAAGAGGCCATTTCTGTTTTGGGGGGGAATTAATAGACCCGCAACTAATCGGTTTACCTCGGGAATTGGGGCCCCAAAATCATCAGAGACCATGCCCAAATTTTATCTTATGAAAGTCAAAAAGACCACATTATCTGTGGGAAACTGGATGCGTTTGCTGTAATGATCCTCCGGCTGTCTGAAGGTCCGCTCAGATAGTTTTGGCTGCTGGGCAGGACAACCCTCTATGGCGGGCGAGCCAGCTCGGGCCTTTTTGTCCCTTTTTTTATACCCAAAAATTTTGGGGGCCGGAACCATCCAAAAAAAATGGGTTGAGACCGTTGTGGCACATGATCTTAAGCTGGTCTCTGGGTTTTGTTGTGTCCCTGCTTTCATGCGTTGGTGAGGTGGAAATAAAGATTCCCCGGGGCCCATTAGGGTTCTGCCCCCTTTGCCCGCTGCTGCTGCCGCTCGGCTCTTGGCACTTTAAATGCTGTCACGCGCTGGGGTTGTTCCCCCGTGACATTTGAAGAACGTGAAGCAGACGCAAAGATGTTCCCCCGTTTATCAATCAGAAGGTTTCCATTTCCTGCTTTTTTTCTCTATTTGGGTGGTGGAAGGAAAAGTTTT